>JAYECN010086706.1:0-27950 GCA_035222435.1 Microcambeva ribeirae
AGCAGTTTACATTTAAAAAAAAAAAAAAAAAAAAAAAAGCTTTTCATGTTATGCCAAGAAAACTATGATCACTATTAATTGGGATTAGTTCTTCAGAAAGGTCACTTCTCTTTTGCTTGAAATCTTTAGTTTCAGTATCCTAAAATTGTTGGCTATGTAATTTAGGCTTTTCAAAGCTTTACATTAGCTCTGACTAGTGCCTAGAAAAACATGGAGTTGGAAAACCACTGTTTAATGACAAATCTTACAGATTTTCAGGAAAATATATAGTTTTTAGATGCCTTAATAGAAGAATATAGTTCTGCCTCTTGCACCTAGGACCTATGATGGTATGGTTATGTTTACTGTTTTCTGTCTCTGGGTTCTCAGTAGATTCCATGAGCCTTTCTGATGTGCAGGCAAAATCCTTGTATTCTGCATTTTGAAGCTTTACATCACTTCTCTTTCTGTAAGTGGTATGGCTATATATGCTGAAGATATCACTTGGTAGCTTTGATTATGCACTCTGCAAGGCAGGGTCACTTTGCATGTTAAATTCCGTATAATCTTAATAGAACAGCTCATAATCTAAAAAGCATCGAGACATATAACATTGATGTATAATTCATGCATTCGTTTATAGAGGGTGCAATATGCACATGCCAGCAGTATCCTCCGGGGCCTGCAAACTGAACTGAAAATTGTTTTGACTTATGTTCAGTGTATTGTATAGAATAGTAATTTTCCAAGATATATCTTAATTGTCAGAGGAAGAAGTGAATTACTATCTAAAGTAGAAAGTAGGACAAGAAATCTATGTCATGTCACAGTCATTAGTCCAATCAGTATATGAACAAAGAGGAGGAACCATGGAAGTGTTAACCTTGCTAATCATAACAGAGAACAACCTCAATATTGAGATTAATCCCACAGTGATTATTTGAATATTATGCATCTCTTCTTTTATCAAGTGTTGTCACCTCTTAAGTGTGGTGTCTTGCAAAATAAATTAAAACCTGAGATTCTAACGGATGTCTGGTAATAACAGGGAATAAAACTGTTACGTATTTAAATCATATTAAATTAGTCCTCCAGTCCCTGACTCTAATGGGGCAGATAGATCACAATCCCGTTATTTTAAAAGTACCTTAGGAATTGGCACACAAGGTTAGCAGGAAAAATCAACAGTAGTTTTAGGGAAAAGATATGTTGAAAATGTTTTGGGAGCTGTTTTATTTCTTTTTTTCCTGTGTGTTAAAAAGGTTTCATTTTGTTGGAGCATGTTGTTTTCCTTTTTTTTTCTTTTTTTTTTTTTCAATAACTCACTATCTCTTTTCTGAAAACTATTTCCTTCTCTTGATTTTTTTTTCCCTTTCTTGGTTAATTTTTCATATATATGTTTTTTTTCCCTCTTTCAGTTTTTGTCTTTACTTTCCACTGTAGGAAGACTGAAAGGTCGTTTTCACAGTAGCATAGTCGCTTTGAGGTCTGGCGTGACCACCTCCTTCTCAGAGTTCCACTGCTCAGTAGTTGTAACAATCTGGAAATACTTAACTGATTTCCATTTTCATTCACACCTTATGCATCAGTGCTGAAGTCAGTGGTGCTGTTCAGAGTACGACAGGGTAGGACTGTCTCTCTCCCTCTGTCACACCAGCACCGTAGCACCATCCAGCCAGATACTCTCTGTTTTTTACAGGTGAGGACCCTGGGATTTCATTAGTTCAGTCAGAGGCAGAATCCAGTCAGAGCTGGGCTTGGCATGGAGCTCTCCCTTGCTTAAATATTGGTCTTAAATATAATTTCTTTAGACTTAGCTGTGTCTTACACTCGACTGGTCACAACAGAGTTACAAGCGCAGGCACAAAAGGCTCCTGGCAGCTTTGGCAGAGAACTAACAGGCCTGGAAATTTCAGAATTTGCTTAAAGCAGCTTCTCAAAACCAAAGGAGCTGCAGCTAAATTACCCTTGCAGCCCTGGCTCCCTGCGTGGAAAACAGTTAAAATGATGAATTTTCCACAGATGAGGTCTCTTTGTAGATTAATTATGAAAGGTTCGGAGTGAACAACTCTGGAGAGAACTTCAGCCTTTTCAGCAGCTCCAGAGCAGGACAGCAGCTGGGTTCCCAAAGGCCGGCTCTGAACACAGCAGAGCCTCGTGGTCTGGGGAGGCTTTGCAGCCAGGGACACCTACTCGGCGGTGCCCGAGACGCGTGCGCCACTTGCGCGTGCTCATGTGCACCGGCGCCAGCCCCGCGGGCTTAACCAGGTGTTCCGCACCCGAGCGTGGCTCTCGGTGCTTCCGAGGTATGTCTCTGGGGCCGTTTTGTCCCACTCCTGCTTTTCTTGCCGTTAAGGGGCACGTGAGTGCAACCATTGCAACGAGCAAGGTGATAATGTTCAAGAAATAAGATCCCCTTTGTACGCCCTTTCTACAGGGTTTTCCTTTGACCACAGGCTTTCTTCCTTCTGCTCATCACAGCACCGGCAGCATGAGACTGCCGGTATTAGATAAATATGTTACTATGGTGCATTAATTTTAATGAGACAGTGAATTTAGGGCAGCATATGACTAGAGTAATTTAGACAAGTTCAGAGATCTGAGCCTCCTTGTTGGAGGCCTATGTGAGATCGTCGCTGTGCCGTGTTAGGCAAACTCAGCCAGGCTCAAGCTGGACCTGTGCTGGCTCGTGTCCAGCTTTGGCAGCGATGCCCGCACCGTATCCTCTGCATTTCTGGCTCTGGGATAAGCGAGGGGGGCAGAAGGTGCAGATCTCGCTGTACCTGTCAAAGCAGACACAGTCTAAGTGAGCTCTCGGTCGGAGAGTTTTGCCCTCTAAAAAGTGTACAGGAAGCTATGCCTGGAGACTGAGCTGCAAATCCTGATCCTACAGGGAGCATATGAGCAGACCTCTGTTTCCTTAAGGCAAAGGTGGACAGTAAAAAGCAGGTATATTGTTGCTGTACCTTATGTATATCTCTGAAGTCTATGCAATTCAAACAACATAAATTCATCCCCTGTCGCTAAAACTAAGCAGTTCAGGTGTAAGATGAGACACAAAACGCAAATAAAATAAAAAAGCAAGGGAGGCACAAAGCTAGCAATGGAAAGCAGTAGTTAGCATGACAGACAAAGGTGAGACCATCAGCCAAACCAGCCGACTGACAGGTTTTTGCAGGCATCATGGAACAGGAGGATTTTTAGGAGGATTTTGAAGATTTTGTAGACTTTTATCCCCCTGTGAAGGAAGGAGACAGGAGAAAAAAAAGCTACACAGATCTGAGACAAAGCCACGCAGAAACTGCTTACAAAGTTAAGAAGGCGGTGGGAAGAGCCACCCCTCGGAGCAGCAGTGGAGCTTCAAGAGTTCGGGAGCCTATCGGCAGAGGAATGTTAAATAACTTGTCATCTCGCTTGTCATCTGCCTGTGTCACGGGGAGGACAGCAGGACGCCGCTGCTGGCTGTCGTGCAGGTGTGCCAGGAGCTGCTTCGCCGCTCGCAGCGCGGGCCAGCGGGGAGCACAGGCGGCCGAGGCTCCGCTTCTCCTCCTCTCCGCAGTCTGGGATCCCTCCACGGCGAGGACCCACCGGCCTTCGGCAGCTGCTCCATCCTACCAGCTGACTTAGCGCTTTTTTTTGGCCACTTGCAACCAGTATAAGTATCAGAGCACCCGGGTAGGATCTGGCAATGCATTTTTATATGCTGTTTGTGCTTCTGTCTCCAGTCAGAGTTGTCAGGTGCCTCTTGCCCCTTGCATGATCTCACATACATCCTTTGGAGTGGCGGGAGAGACTGTCAAGCAGAACAGCACTTTACACGCACTTTACCCAGGTGCAGTGACGGTGTGAAGTCCACAGCAGCAGAGAACAAGTACACAGTGTTCGGAAAAGTAATCAGTCAGTGTATGTGAAATATCAGTGAAGCCTTTGAGGGAGAAATTGCTAAATGAATCAGTCTTGAAAAAGTACACCCATTTAATCAAATGGATTTAAAAATCAATCTGGTTCATCTGGTGCAAATCTCTTATGTAGATTTCCATTAATCCTTTTAACCCTTGTGTATATCAATTTTGCTTGTGTCATTAAGTCACTGACTGAGAACAGATATAATAAAGGGCTTAGTACCTCTGAATTAAGTGTTTCAGTGCCCGAATTCTAAGTGCTTGGCACCTGAGTAAAATACAATCATACCACCAAGTCTACAGGCTGTGTTTGGCAGAGCATGGTAGTGCATTAAGGGCCTTGGAGGGTGTTGGACCAACCACTGTACAACAGGCAGGAAACTACCCCAAGAGAGGGACGGAGGATGTTAAGCAGAAGGGTATATCTGTATATTTGCCCCCTTTTGGAGCTTGAGGCCTCTTTGCAGGCCTAGGCCTGCAAGAAGGGATGTGCATCAAGAGCCCAAACTCACTCTTGAATGTCTACAAATGTGTGTAATTTTAGAAATATTGCCTTCTGTCTGGTTGTGTCTCCCGCTTTCTGCACTATTGCCTGTCAGCGGGAGCACTTGCCCAGGAAAAAGGAGCAAGTCTGGGCTGTAGGTTTTCCTCAGCCTGTGAAGCTGCCCATTGCACCAGAGAGGTATCTCCCATCCGTCCCGTGGACGGCAGCTGCCACACAGCAAAGAGCCCATCTGCAAAGCAGATAAATGAAATTTAGTGGAAAGGATTTTTTTCCCCGCGCAGGGAAGTTCTTGTTCCATAGCAAACTCACATGTGTTTACCCAGTGAATGTAAAGCAACATTCAATACATCAAGTTTTTTAGGGAAAAGGATGGCTGGGTCATGCTTTGAAGCTGTCTCACTCCGTGCACTGTGTTAATATATCTGTCCTTATCCTGTGCTCCCTTTGAGAGGACAGGGGCTAAGAAATTATTTAACATGGTCTCAAGCTTCTTGGTTTAGACTAATTTCTGGCACCTTGTCCTTGCAGATTTTTGGGGCTGCCCTTTCTTTCACGTCTTTCTTCTTCATGTTACGCTTTTCATCTGAGAAGCAGCGCCCCGCTTCTGCTCCCCAGTGGCAAAGAGGACAGGAGCAGGCAGAAAAGGGAAGAGTAAGATTGCTGCTACCTCGTTTGCTGTGCTTCATGTACAGGTCTGAGGCACACCATTGGGAAACACAGCAGGACTAAAGGAAACACAGCAAGGATAAGGTCACCCCACACCATACCAAGCAGTTTAGCAGAATTCCTAGGTCACAGTGGATGCAGCAACCAAGCACTGAGCTGAGGAGTTCATAGGCTATACAGCTAGACAATGTTTGGGCTTCAAGGAGAAGGTTTAGCCCTTTAGATTATTGTGGTATATGGTATTGCACCTCAACAAAACAATCCTAATGCTGTTTTCATCAGGCTCATGGAGGGTTTTGATTAGAGACCTTTTTGGAGGGAGATGATGTCTAGTTGAGTTACCAGAGCCTAATTCTGTTGTCGGAATTGCCCGGAGGAAGCAGGAAGGGCTAGTTAACAATTAAGATTTTAATGCTATTAATTTAAGAGAGTTTGAAGGGTATTTGTAGTATAAGGAATCTATCTAATTAATAGCAAAACAAGTTAAATATCCTCCTGCCTCAAATTCTGTCTGTACTCTCCATTCAGGGAATTCAGTTTTCTATTTTTACATTTGAAAGGTCAGGTCTTTGCAGCCTGTGGGCAGGCTGGAATAGTCATGTCACAAGAAACTGGAATCCCAGCTACAGCCCTGTCTGCTCACAGTGAGGGGCTGAGTAATGAATAGGCAGAGACTCTTGTGGCGGGGAACAGCTGCAACTCATGTCTCAGCCAGGTGTGACATCAGGATTCCGGTCTTCCAAAGACCTAGCTCCTCTCTTCTAGCAAAAAGAAAAAATGAAGAAGAAAACGAATTAATAGAAAAGAACAGTAAAGGACCATTATTTATTTATTTATTTATTTTTAATCAGGAGGATACAAATGCATCTAGTATTCATCCATGAAACATATGATATAAAATGCTCGGTACAATCCACCGTTCAGCTCATGCTTCCGAAATTCAGTTCACAATAGAGTAGAAGGGCAGCGTACTCCACATCTACACGGAGTTCTGCTGAAATCTGTCAGCCCTCTCTGACAGATAGAGATTGTCCCTTGTCTGGGCTAAAAGCCTGCTCTAAGATAACTCCCTAGATATTTATGGTAACGCAAAGAAGTAATTAAATCATAGGAAAGATGCTATAAGCTCTCTTTTGCTTCTTCCTTTAAACTTTATAAAATAAGTTAAAAAAAGAAAAAAATATTTTGTGTGACTACTAGAGCCTGTAATCTTTCTTTCAAGTTATAAAAAGTACAGTCAAGTGACTTAACTGACTAAAGGTTAATTTTCCAATTCATTTGGGGCTTTCTTCTGTCAGCCCTGTAACCAACTCCTGCATCGTCAGAGTATTCACTTAGCCTGACAAGATTTGTGCCATCCAAGCACACTTTTTGCACGCTAAGGCATATTTCAGTAAGTCAGTGCAGATGGGACTGTCTAAAGAGAAAAATGGCCATTTATAGCTGGAACTGCAGAGTGGGACTTCCCAGAGTGCCACGTGCGGCCGGTCCAGCTCCACAGTCCAGAGCGACTCTGCTCATATGACCTGAGGGCAGAGCATCATCTCTGGCATCAAAGCTCAGCCCTGCTCAGGCCCAGCTCCTGTAATGGGCTCTTTGAAGCCGCAGGAGCGGAGCAGGAGCAGGGCAGCTCTCTCCCTCCTTCTGAATGAAAGCCGGCACAGCATGGCTCTCTAGAAGCTACTGGATAAAGGTGTAGAAGCTAAACATGATTTTAAGGAATATGTTGCTTTAGAGACATTCCTACTTCTGGTGAGCTACTTTATTTGCCACTGAAGTTTGGGTTGTAAAGCTGGGCTCTGTTGTTAACACTTTCCTGGACTGCCTGCAGAGAAACCATGAGCTGCCTTCTCTACTGCCTCAGCATAGTCCTTGTGTAGTGACTTCTGCGTACAGAAAATGGGACCTCCATCAACAGCAGGAGTTTATGGCTTTGTAAGATCTTCAGCCCATGGTGTTCATGCAAATGAAGAGCCAATCTGAAAATAAGGAGAATTTGGCTCTGTGAGTGAGTAAGGATAGGGTAAGCGTTTAGCAATTCTGCTTGTTAAGAAGCTCATTTAGTCCATATTCATGCTGTTTTGATGGACACATTCTGCAAGGATAGCAAATAAGTTAGAATAGAAGTGACTGCCAAAATGGAGATTAATTGAATATTGTGAAATATTGGTGAAACATAATACTGAATTCTTGTCTTTACACAGGCAAATTTATTGTCTGATTTACATTAATGCAATCAAGTTAAAAAAAAAAATGAAGCCATATGACTAATTTATTGAAATAGTTTTTTTTTTTTTTTTTTAATATTGACTACTGGCAGCAACCTACTCAGTAATGAGGTTCAGAATGTGAATTATTGTTGAAATGAATCTTTGAGTAGTTTAGTATAATGTGTTGAAGAAAATCGCAATCTGTTTGCAACATATTTCAAAGCAGAAAGATTAAATTAATTGCACATGTTACATTCCTTATGAAAAAGCCGTTGGCCCTAGCATAAGCATTTCCTACTGGCCATTTTTCTTCCTAATAAGGGAAGACCTACCTAAAATAGAAACGGAATAAGCAACTGCAATGACTATGCTACTAAGTGTTGCAGGCATAGAATAGCCTCTTCTTTCCCTGAGTAAATAGGTACAAATACACTAACACAAAGGGTTCTTGCTCTTTTCTGTAGGTCAACTCTAATTTATACTCAAATATAAACAAGTCACTGTTAATCCTGCCAAACAATCATTGTTTTCTATGTATTTTCAGTATCATCTTTACTCATCTATAATAATTTATTACTTAGTAGTTAAATTAATAGATTTTTTTTCCAGAACTGTAAATTAAAAAAAAAAAAAGACTACTATAATCTTCTTTCTGTTTAGTCCTGTTTCAGCCCGATGCAATTTACTGATTTAATACAAAAAATACTGTGAGAGTTCAAAAGAGTTTATTGGGTTATATTTATCCTTGTAGACTTTATGCTGGATGAGATAATGTTTGTCTGCACTATGGTGGTACAAGCTGCATTAAGAGCAGTAATACAGCTCCTGTCTTGACACAGAATCAGATTTGCAAAGTTATCCTGTCAATGGCCAAGGCACCAAATTGCGTTTGGAAATTCTGCTACCTGCTCACTGGCATCACCAAGTGCTCAAAGTCTACTTTGTATATTCTAATGTTTATGCGCTAGTAAAGTGTATAATATCACCGTGCTTTTCATAGCTTTGTGCAGGAGACAGATATTGCTCAATACTGTATTTCAGACTTCAGTGTAATGCTAATATTGTAAAACACTTAATTGTGCAGGTGTTGAGAGCTGTCGCAAGTAGCTGCCTAGGAGTCCCTGCCTTGGTAGAGATCCCCTGGGTTTCGGTATCTTGGTTTCTGGCTCCGTGGCCTCAGAACAAGGTCAGTCGCATGAGTGTGGATGTGACTGAATTTTGCAGCAATGGACGCAGGCTGTCCATGAGCTTCTGCTGCTGGGGCAGCCCCTCAGCCCTGCTGCAAATACCGCTGGCAGCAAGAGCAGACCCCAGCGTGGCAACTGCCCGGAACAGAGCGGAAAGGAGGAGGCTTAGGAAAGGAGTCACAGCGAGATGGGGAGGTCCGACTTCCCCAAGCAGGGAAGGGCTGGGAAAGCTGGTGGGCAGTGCGGGGGGTCTCCTGCACAGCCCACGGCCAGGCCCAGACACGGCTCTGCTGGCTCTCTGAGCTGGCGCGCTGGGTTTGGACCGTCTCTGCGACCGGAGTCGCCTGGCAGTCCTGCCTTTTCCTTTGCCATTCAAAATCCTTAAACCAGCCGGATGAGTAAAATGCAGCCTAACTCTGTGGATTCAGTACCTCAGTGCCCTAGCTTTTACCTCCATACCCTAGCTTTTCTCCATTTAATAAAAAATAGCTATTTTTATGCAAAAATATATTCAAACAACTAGTATATTTTCTATCCTTCATAGACAAAGACTGAATGTAGAACAAACCCCTTCTAAATTATTTGCTAATGTTGTATTGGTTTCTTGTGCGGCTACTTTCAATTGTGCAGAGAAAACAAAATCTGCTTGTGATTTTCTTCGGCTTTTGTAATTTGTTATTGACTCTTATGGATTATTCCGTAAACTCAGATTGCTTTTGTCTTAATTGGGTCTTGTCTGCTTGCTGCCCTGGCCAATTTTCAGCCTATCAGCTGAATTGCTCTGTGCCTTGATAAGATTAACTTGTTGATTCAAGGCAGTATAACATTTATTTTACACTTCATATTCCCTTAAGTTTGTGTGGAAAGATCATTTTAGAATTAATATATTTTGCAGTTGGCTTTTGTAGATACTGCTTTTCCAGAATATCTCACTAGCTAAAAATAATCAATAGTAGGATCAGTGCAGAGGGACATGGAGGGACACTGTTCATTCAGCCTCTTCCAGCAAACATTTATTTTTTGAGACACAGTTGTAATTACACATCCCATGGTAAACTTTTCTAAATTCAGCTTTTGAGATTGTAGTACTTCTCTAAAGCCTGAACTGAGCTTGTCCGGTTTTCAGGCAAGCAGACTGATTTGTTACCTCTGAAATTGGTGGTTACAGGTGTTTGATAAATCTGTGTATGCAGCAATTAATAAATAAGTGTTCAAGTATATCACCTGCTTGAGCCTTTACCCTTCCTGGATCTGTGCTGATGTTTTTTAATGCAGTTAAGTTACCCCAAATGTTTTATTCAATTTAAATGCAACAATTATAGGTAATAGATATTTTGGATAGTATTTTTGGTGATAATAAATCCAGTGATTTCTGTCCTAAAAAAAGATATAACCTTTTGACTTCATTCAGTGTGTTAGAAACATTAATGTGAGCTTCAGAAAGGTTCCATCAAATTTTTGGTATATGAGCATTGCTGACTGCATTATACTCCCATAAACTTTATCCAAATATAATCTGTGCAGATGACACAGCAGATATTAAAATATGTGAATTATTGTATATTTGCTAGAGCAGTCATCCTACAAATCTTGGGAGAGGTTTTTAACACCTCAGGTACACCTGTTGGTTGTACCTTGCAGACCAGAGTTAGGAGTGAGAGGTGCGTGGGTGGAGAGAGCGCATGGGCTCCTGGTCTCGGCAGGATGGTCCCATATCCACCCCCGGAGACCGGTGCTCCCAAGAGTTCCTTCGCTCCCGTTTCCTCAGGAGAAGACTGGAATTTTCTGCTGCTTCCTTTCTTTCAGCAGTTGTGGTTTGCCTGGGAGGAGGATCAATGCAGCATGTGCCTTTTTCCTTCCTGACATATCCCATTAGCCTGGCTGGGCTGCACCTTTGTCAGGCTTTGCAGTTCAATAGAAACCTGCATTTGAAATCATTCTGCTCTTTGCCAGCTGCGGTTACGATTAGGCAGTAATGATCGGGTATCTGCCCTTACCCCACTTCACCTGGTTTACTTGCAGGTGGCAGGTTCTCCTCTTTTACTTTGGCTTCAGCAATTAAGCCATCTGCAAAAACTAAAGTTTTGTTACAGTAATGAATTTTTCCACGTTTCTCCACAGCCTGATAGAAAATCTGACAGGATTAAGAAAAAATGAAAATTTTGCAGTAATCACTCATTCATCAAAAACTAAGCTCTTATTTAAGAATTGGAAATATGTATAATATCATTAGAAATATATAGTTGTGAAATGAAGAAGTACATTTTTTTTTTAATTGGTGCAAATGAGGTACTTAAATATGTTTTTTCCCTACAGTAAAAAAATTAAAAGCTGTAAGCATCATTATTCAGAAACTGTAAACAAATATAAATGTTATATATGTATAACCCAGAAATGGGATTAGAAAGGAGATCTAATTTTGTAGTAGTGCTGATACTGAAGCTCATATTCATTTTTCTTTGGCAGCACACCATTTCTGTGT
The DNA here is from genome assembly GCA_035222435.1 of Microcambeva ribeirae. Classification (NCBI taxonomy): domain Eukaryota; kingdom Metazoa; phylum Chordata; class Actinopteri; order Siluriformes; family Trichomycteridae; genus Microcambeva; species Microcambeva ribeirae. The sequence continues at coordinate 10,932 of JAYECN010086706.1, forward strand.
AGATTCATTATAAAGTTATTAAAACAGCACTGTATTGCCAAACAACCTTTACACTGAAAATATATGTAGGCTTTATAATAACTGCCAGCCATTTTAATAGAATATGAATATTGCACCCAGTGCCATTGCTGCGAACAAAGCCAACCATCCTATAAACCAGTGTAATACACCAGAGATTTACATGTACACATTGTGCAGGAATTGTCATATAGAAGCTTAAATTAAAATAACTTACTTTCTATAATTAGTATGTCAAGGTAAGTGAGAGATTGAAATGCAACTGTAAGAGCAGATTTAAATGTTATTTTAAATTGCTATCACTGAGAAGAAGTACTTCCCGTAAATGTTCCTTTTCAGTCTTTCACTGCATTGCCTGTTTTCTTTTCTAGGCCTGGGGAAGAACAACTATTTTTGAATTTACTTATTGTGTTATTGTGGATTTCATGCAACTCCGGATTCCTCCTCTTCCACGGGATAGGAAATTTGCTCTAATGCAATAATTGAGGAACATAAACTTTTTCTAGGCAAGCATATTACATGGTGAAGCCCTGAACTGGCAGAATCGCTGGTTAGATGATGGAAATGTGTAACATATATTTCTCCTTCCATTTCAAACCATAAAGCTCCCTATCAGAGCACACCGAAAACACTGCCCTCCACTGAAGGGAAGAGAGGTTAGACAAGGTGTTGAACAGGCTCCTGTGTGACGGCAAAGTCACGAGAAGCTTGAGGATCCACGGGGATCCTCTTTTCCTAGTCTGTGCTCCCAAACTCCATTTCCCGGCTGTGGTGCTAGGGAGTTAAGGCTGGCTCCCAGCTCGTCGCTGGAGTGAGGATAAGCTATGTGAGAGCTAGGGAGCAGGTATGGAACGGGGCCACGCGTTCCTTTTGGGGCCTGCTGATGGCTCCCACCTTCTGCAGGTACGTGTGTCTTCCCCGTCACTTTTCTCCTCCAGTTTCCTCTGCTGCTCTTGGCTTTCGAGAAGACTCTGAGTTATTTACTTAATTGTAAGTAAGACTTTAATGCTACGATGATTTCTGTCTAACAGGAAAGGAAACTGAGAAGTTTGACTAATAATTACTAGATGCTCTCTGTTTTTCAGGTGTGAAACTGGGTGTTGTGTGCATTGTTTTGTTGACAAAAACACCTTAAAAAAAAAAAAAAAAAAGAAAGCAGAAAGCATTTACATGAGTGCAGTAACAGCTGTTAGCGCTTTGCTGTGGCATTTATCATTGCAAATAAGTAGAGCACTTATTCCCCTGCTCTCTCTTAGCAAATTCTGGCTCTGTGTCACCCTTCTTTCAGTGTACAATACTTGCTTGGCACAAAATCACTGTAGCTTTACTACTGAGGTGATGAAAAAAAGTCTGCTCTATTTAATAACTGTTCTGTGGATATTATTTTTTTCTGTACACGGAATGTAAAGTCACTCCCTTGCTGCTTATTCACATCATTCTTTATTTCTGATTGAATTGCTTCTGTCCACTGAGCTTCATAAAGGGTTGAACAAAATTTAAATATCAATTGCATCTTAAATATATATAAAGCGTTTGAATATATAAATTAAAAAAAAAGCATAGAAATAAGTATCACAGGAGTTGCAAGATTTCTGGTGGGAATTTTTGTAAAGAGTCTATTTTTCTGGTGGGATTTTTTGTAAAAGATCTATTTTTTTTTCTATTGAAGATTACAGTACATTTTTAGCTAATTATCCTCAGACATCGTTTTTATTATCTCCTCTGTTTAATGGCAGCAAGTGCAGCTGTGTGTGATAGTGTTAATTCTCCCTTTATTCCCATGAATCTCAAGCTTACAGACTTTCCTTGGCTTTCATCCAATTTTTTTTTTTTTTTTTTTTTTGTGGTATTCTGGAACTTTTTCAATCCAAGTCCTCAAATGAAAGGTTCTTTTTTGGCCCCTAAGGACTGCAACATAATATGAGACATGGAAGCTGCGAAGGCCTGACAGATCCTGCGCTTTGATCTGCTGGAACTTCTATTGACTTCTCATCCTCCCTGCCTGACAAACAATTCAGCGTAGAGCCCTGAATCTGAGGTTTGAAAGCAGGATTTTACAGTGCCATCAATCCAAGCTCGTAGAAATACCAGGATGCGTCTTTTACTAAAGGTAGTGATTTTATTAAATAAAAAGGAACTTTCAGTGAAATGAAAGGAATGGCTAAATAATTGATCAAGGGGGAAACCTGTTAAATGAATGTTGTGCTCAGTCTGCGTTGCTACAAGCAGCTGAGCTCTTTGAGAGAGCAAGTTACAAGGCTGCTTGTTTGTCTTGCTTGAGGTTTTGTACTAGTACACCTTGTCGTAGCATGTGAACTCCAATAAAATTGTTTTCTCCAATTGATTTTTTTACACTGTTATGTCTTGCTTTGCAAATAAATTAAATAGAAAATAACTGGACTTTTAAGAAGAGCACATCTCCCTACAAACAACTAGAGCAGAAAATCTTTGTAGTAATTGAGCTGCTGAGACTAATTCAAATATTCGGTGGCTTTGATATCTTCTGCCTTAGTGCACCAAAACCTGAGTACAGTAGTCTTCAGGACTAACTTTAGGAAATACTGATTTTTTTCTAGGCAATTATTTTTGGGTGAAGTTAGAGATATAGGAAAGATATAGCTGGGTAGAGTTCGTTTGGAGCTGTTTTGTCATGAAGCTATGGGGCAAATCTGTTTTGCATTCAAGAGCCATTGTTACATTTGTTTCACTATAACTTCCTTAATAAGTGGAAAACCTCATTGGGTAGCTCCCTCTGAGGTGTCATTCTGCTGACTCCTGCTATAAATCATTTCTGTACCCACCTTTATGTTTGGGGCAAACCCCGAGGAGAACAGATTTTTTCAAACTGCTTCTTAACGCCTATCTCCAGTTATATCTTTCTCTGCAATCAAGTGGCTTTTCTCTAAGGAAATTACATTTAACCATGTTTGTTGTCATTTCTACTGGCCCGATAGCTGGTTAAGTGCTGGCCTACCAGTTTGCGGGCTTCAGATCCCCTGAGGTTTCTTTTTTTTTTTTATTTACTTGTGTTTTTAGGCGTTGTGAGGCACCTGGCTCCACACTGCCAGGCCGGGTGGGAGCTGTGGTGGTCACAGGCCAGGCAGTGGCGCATCCTGCGGTGCCCCACAGCGCCCTGGGCACCAGCCTCAGGGAGCCTGCAAGGCAGAGTGGCTGCTGTAAGGTGTCCAAAATAAGGAGATGTTTCCTGTATTACATGTTTAAATCTTACATGCTGCATGCAAAGCATACGGGCCATGGCTTATCCCTGAACTTCTGTAGTTGTCAGGTGTCTGGAAAAGGAGCTGTGTGGCTCAGAGAGCCTGAGATACTTCATTCTCCACTTAATTTTGCATTCTGATAGTTGCTGTCTTTGCAGGCAATAGCAGCTCTTATAACTTCTTCTAGTAAATCAAATGCCTGTTAGAGACCCCTCTAGGCTGAACAATTCCAAATACTACACATGTCCCAGGATGGAGGCCTCAAATTTGCCATATACTTACTGCTCTAAAAAGTTGAAGACAGCCAACTTTTTGCAAGTAATGCTACAGCTTGAAACCATTCATCACTACTTTTCTGAGCCTTTGAGGACCCCAGATTTTCCAATTTTATTTTTTTTTACTATATGCGGTTACTTTACTATATATAAACTTTACTATATATAAACTGAATCCTTTGTATCGGTATTGTTAGCCCACTTTCCTATGATGTTTTCTGTTTACTCCAGCTACCTTAGAATGACCTGTGGTCCAACAGATAACCCCAGCTGACATTGTGGCAGATTTTGAAGATATTAAGTTCCCCCAAAAGGGCCAGCACGTCATGCATGTTGCTCATAAAACCTTCCCCTCCATGTGCTGAGTGGAGCTGCTCTCCTAGGCTCATGAACACTCAGCAACAGTGGCTCCTTGGCCTGGTGATACCCATTCCCACATGCACCATGCTGAAGTGCTGGGAGGGAGAGGTCTAAGAGGGAACAGAACGAAGGTGAGGATAATGCAGTACAGCTGTGAGAGAAAAAAAAAAAAGACAACCATTCATGTGGCTGCTCATAAATGGTTTCCTTTTATTTTCCATTTAAAAAAATCTCACATCACCTTTATTGTCTTCCCCAGCTCCACGTGAAATCCACAGACACAGTAATTGTTCCTCGTTTTGTCCTGTCAAAAAGAAGATGACATGCTGAATAATTAAGGTTTTTCTTTTTTTCATAATAAGCTACAGTGCCTGGGAGAAAAAGGCTCAATTTTAAAAACTGCCTGGAGAATGAGAGGACAGACTGCTGTCTCAAAGAGACTGGGTCTTTATTTATAGTAAAGTAGAAGCTTTTTCTTCTTTTGGACTTTGAAAAAAATTATACCACTCACTGCTTCTGGTTTTCAGTATTAACACTTGCAGCAAGAGCTAATCTACTTTCTATTGTCCCAACCTGAGATGATTATTGATATACCAATAGCTGAGACATTTTTTGCTATTAGGGATCTTGTCTTCCTTGGATGCAGCCCTTTTTCAATGATTTCAGTCTCAACAGTGCCCTGGTTCAGACCGCCTGTGCCTTGTGTCACTCCAAAACCAATTACAGAGCTGTCATCAGGAGACAGGCTGTGAAACAGAGCTGCACATGTACTGGTAATTTTCTGTACCTGGGTACACTTTGTACTGCTGGCTGCTTCAAAATCCCAACCCAGAATCTGAAAGGCTGGTTGGTTATTATTACTCATTTGAAATCTGAAACAACTTAACAGAAATTATGTTATAGAGTAGGATGTTTAGGAAATAATATTCCAATGAATAGAAGAGTCAAAAATATGTTCGTCAGCTCCTCTATGAACATCTTGAGATGTGTTTTCCTCTCTGCTTGAGCATAAAAGGGGGGAAAATTCCTAAACGTGTATTGTAGTAACCTTGTGTGCCTGGCAGATGAGATACATGTTGTGCATGTTGCAATGAGCTAATACACAGTATGAGTTCTATAATTTTCCATTGCATTAATTTGTATGAATATATTTAGGTCAGTAATTTAGACTGGAAATAAAGGCTGTTTATGACAACTGCTGTAGAACGAAATATCATTTGCTGTGCTATATTTTAAAACCATGTCATTGACTTTTGAAAACTGCTTCAAAGTTAAATGAGCAAAATTGCTTCGGCAAAATAATGTTCTACCATACAATTAAAACATAAAAATGAAAAGTTAAAGGTCTTGCATATTTTATGCATAAGATTTAATTTCTCTAGAAGTGATTTAACTGAAGGAGGATTACTTTTATAGAATGACACTGCGTGATGTACTCTGAATATCATATAAAAATCTGGCTTTCTCACCTTTCTCCCTTTAGTTTTTAATTCTGCATTTAATATACATCCTAACTTACTGTTTGGCATTTTATTTTTTCAGGACCTAACTGAACCATCCTATGGTGAGTCTTGCTGAATGAAAGCAGAGGTGTCAGGAAACTCTGCGGGAGTCCTGAATTAATGTTCCTTTCCTAGGAGAACATGTTTGAGCTATGGATTTTCCCTTAGAGTATCCTTTGCTGTACTTCGGTGACCTTTTTTCTCCCGACCCCAAAACCTGTACAAAAGCTTTACTGCAGGGGCCAGTGTTAGTGATAGAAATAACTTTAAAGCTGGATAGCCCATGAGTGAATCAAGCTCTGCCAACATGACTGGTGTCCAGAGCAATCAAGGGAAACAAAAAGTCACCTCCTGCCTGGAAATCCTACCTCAAGAACTGTAGACTGGTCATAGCAGAAGAAAGATGGGCTTTGCCTGCTCCTTGAGATAGTTAATGGTGGGGAGGGAGTGAGAAGCAGGGTAGCAGAGGTGTTCAGGCCCTGAAGTACTGTCTCTTCACTCCAAAATTCTTGGTGCTAGAAACCACCAGGCTCCAAACATTGTCTGGGGTGGCAAAGAGTTGGTTCTGGTGTGGAGTCTGGGACTGGCTTCAAAAGGAAGACCAAGTAGGGGAGGAAACTTAGCAGTTTTAGTGGAGGAGGAAGGATAATATGAAAACAGGCAAACCAACAAACAAACCTGTGAATAATAAAGCAAAACACTCAGAATGAGCTTTTAGTAATTGTAAAATTTGAAGCAATTTTTAAAGTAAAAAGGCTTTGACTTTCTCACTGTGAGAGAAAAAGAGAACAGAAGAAGTAAGGTTCAGTTAGTTATACAGAGGGCTTTCATCTTTTATTTTCAATTGTTGACTCCAAAGGGGTGTTCGGGAGAAAATAAAAACTTGCATCACTGTGGAGCTGCTTGCTCCATGTAAGTCTTCTCCTGTTTGTGAATCATGCATTGTAAAGACCTGATAGTCAACATTTGGGAAGCAACCACTGATTCTGCAGGTCCTCGTACTTGAGTGTCTGTTCTGAGATGCTTTATGTGATTCAGTAATAACAATAAAAAAAAAATAGACATGATTAGTGACTTACTTGTAGGTCCACAAGATTTACAGACACTGCATTTGCATGACCACTCTACTATTTGCGGAGAGTATAATTTGACATTTCCATCCAATTCTTTTTCAAGCTTAACAGAAGCATTAATCCTTATTCTAAAAATATGCTTTTTCTTTTACAGTGAGAAGTCATGTGTTTTTTTTTTCATAGTTTCAGTCACTTAAAAATTTCTTGGATCTGTTTGAAAAGTAGTTTAATTATAATAACATGGAGATCTTGCATCACACTTTCTAAAACCTTAACCATGAAGCCTGGTTATCAGACTGTCAAATTCAGTTGCCTGGTCTTACAGGCAGCCACATTGTACTGTTCCTTTCATAAATTCCACCTGAAATTACTTAGGCTTTCCTTAAGCCATGATATTCCAGGTGAAAGGTTTCTTTCTTTCTCTCTCTCTCTTTTTTATTTTTTTTTTTTTATTTTTTTTTTTACATCTATTCCTTAGAACTTTGATTAGATCTTCCTTCTGGTTTCCAGAGTGTGAGCAATTTGCACTCATTAATTTTTGCACCCACGTGCTTTTTGCCTCGGTGGTTCTTTTCCCTTCCTGTTGCTTATCATTGTCTCATATCCTGTCTTAGTTTTGGGTCTCATTATCAACCTAATTGTTCCTGGTATGATAATTGAGCTTTCCTGGCCATCCTAGCAGTTATCTCTTAAAAGTGGTGGTGCGGAGGACCCAGTGGCCACAGAGTACAGAATGAGGGGGTTTTACTTTGGGCTTGCTCTAGCTTTTTTCTGTGCAGTGGGTATCGCTTATCAAGTGATGAACATTAAATGTGCCTCTGGAGCACATTTGCTTGTTTTCTCTAAAATGAATTTGGTGTGCTCTGGGACCACTCGTGATGTGCATCAAAGCATTATAAGCAGGGATGATAATGATTTACTTAAATGCACACTCTAGATCCAGACTAAAATGCTGCTGTAGACAATCCTTTATAACACCAGGGCACTTCTTTGAGGAGCTGGGATCTATTCCAGTGTCCTTTTCCCAAACTTTTTTTCTTCATTCTGTTATATTGATGGTCATGCATGGTAATTGGTTGCTGTTCTCCACTGCCATTCATTATAATGAGCACTACAGGTTTTTTTAATGAAAAGTAGAGATCAGTGTAGGCAATTTGCAAATATGCCATTTCTTTCTACTCATATGTCTTGATATTAATTTTTTCTTGTAGGATAAGTCAATTAAAAGTAAATCAATTTTTAATATGAAATAATTTAAAAATTCAGGTACTAAAACCAGCAATCATTTATCCACTTCAAATAAATGCACTTCTGAATTTTTGTTTTAACTGTTTCCCTGTATTTTTTGCTGTTACAAAATGGCACAATTTTGCTAGGATCTAAATGCTTTGAAAGACATATTAAACAAGAGAAAGGAAAAAAAGGAGCTATATATAGTTTTTACTGTCCCTTTAGGGAACCATTGCTTGAGCTTCATTAATATGCATTTTAGCACAATCTAATTTACTCATATGGCTGGCCCCAGGTGTTTGGAAAGGCAACCAGAGGAAAATCAGATCATACTAAAATTAGAGACAAGAAATATTGAATGCCTTCCCTTTTAGGTCCTTGAAAGGCACATATTAATTATAACTGGATGAATTTATGAAAACTAATACCATGAACAACTCCAATAGTAATTATTTTTGAAAAATGATCTCTACCAATAAGCGTATCCTGATCAAAGTGCACATAAAATGTTCTTTTAAAGAAAATATGTATATACTGCCCCCGCAGAACATTAAATATTTAGTGCAGCACCCCCTGTGACACCCTTTTGATGTATATTTATTCACCAAGGACTAGAATACAAAGCTGCACTTCTTGTGCACCATCTCTTGGACGGCTTCCAATGGGGCAGAGCATCAGGCTTCTGGTGGATTTGCCCAGTCCTGTTAGAAGGGGTGGGCTACCAAAAGCTGGGACCAAGAATGGTAAGCGGGGAGGGAAAAGTGAAAAGATGTGGGGAAAAAGGGTGAAAAAGGTGCCGTTTTGCGGTGCGGTGCGTGCCCGGTGCTTCGGCAGCCACAGGGCTTGGCAGGCGCTCTCAGAGCTGCCCTCGGGCCACGGTGGCGGCGGAAAGGGGCTCTCTGTCCTCGTCCCCAAAGCGGCCCCTTGCTCGGCGTCGCGGGGCGTCAGCCAGACGCGGTGCCGCGGGCGCCTGCGACGGCGCTCACGGGCCGCCCTCGGCCCCGCGCGCCCCACTCTTCCAGCGGGCAGGCTCGCCCGACGAAGAGGCTGTTCCGGAGGAGTCCTGAGGGCAGCCGGGAGCTGGCGTGCTGCGCAGACACCGAGCCATGCCCAGCAAGGCTCTGGCTGCCAGCATCCGAGCTGGCTTTGAGCCAGGAAGCGCGTGGCAGCGCCAGGCTGCGGCGCGCGGGGCCACGGGGGCTGCAGCAGCCCTGGCGAGGAAGCGGCACCGCGTGGCCGGGCCGCTTCCCCCGCCGGCAGCCGGCTCCGGCGGTGCTAACGCCTCTCCGGGCTCGCAGAGGAGCACGGAGGAGCTGGGAGCGCGCGTGGGAGTCTGCCGTGCAGAGCTGCCCGGGATAATTGCCGTCCTCGTGCTAGCAATTTGCTAAGAGGTCTTGCTAGGTCAGCTGGGAAGCAACTTTTCTCATTCCTAAAGAAGCAAAGTGGATTCTGTTCCAAAACCGGTTTAATTTCAGGAGAAAGCGCACAGAAGCCTACTCGCACGCACATCCTCTGATGCTTGTCAGCCACGGGCTCCATTATACCTCGGGGGAGCACCGCGGACAAACTCGGCTTTGATGTGATAAGCAGGGTGACATTAAAGGTGAATACCAGAGTATGCCATTAAAATGGAGTTTAAAACGTGCTCACTGAAAGCCATGGACTGTCTACAGAGGGTGCCATTTAAGAACAGTCCATCTAAGGAACGTTCTCTTAAAGCAAAACATCAAAGAGGGAATAGAAAGTATGTTTTAGGCCAGGATTCTGGAAAGAAATCAAAGACATATGAATTTTATTAAATCACCCAGGAGTTTAAGGAGAAGTAAATTTAAAATGTGCATGAAAAATATTTCAGTAGGTGCAGATGGAAAATAAAATATCCAGTGACCTGAGAAAAACAGAGAAAAGAGGAATAAAAAGAAAAGGAGGATTTAAAAGTACCTTGGGGAAAAAATTTATACTGATGGATGGAAAAACATACAGGTGAGAGGCAAATTTTGGCTTCTGTCTGATGCAGACAACAAACAAGGACCATTTCCAGAATTAACCAGTACATAAATGCGTTCTTTTAATCTTCACAGACTTATTAAGGGAACTTTTATAGAGGAAAATAGGGAAAAAGAAAAGATGGTTGAAACCTCTCTATACCCACTGGTTCACCAAGCTGGGAATTATCAATGAGCAAATTTGTAACAATGAAAATTCTGTCTTTAATGATTTAACTATTAATAAAAATATATGCTCTTATCACAGACAAAGCTATGCCAATAAACTGTCGTCCTGTGTGAGTCGGTAACATTGCTGCCTAGCAGGAATGACCAGAACCAAGGACCTTACTGAGAAAAGGTTACGCTCTGCCCTTGCACCCCTGCAGCCCCGCTGTGTGAGACCGCAACCTGCAGCCGCGACCAACAGGATGAACCGTAGCTTGTGCAGTAGCAAATTCGGCAGCCCAAATGCCCGAGGAGAGGGAGGCCGCTGTCCGGAGGGGTGCCCAAGGAACAGGCTGCCAGGAAAAAGGAATTACATAGGAAGCCTAATAACCACCCTTGCTTCCAGGGGCTACAAGCCAGGCGGTTGCTGCTCTCAATGGGACAGGAATAGGGCCGTATCCTTCCCCCTCCCGCTGCCGTCCTTGCACCCAGCTGGAAGCAGGTGCATCCGGGGCTGCCTCTTGCAGCTCCAGGGGCTTGGAGCTGCGGGGAAAGGCAAGAAGATGGGATGGCGGGTGAGGAGAAACAGCCTTGAGGCTAAAAATAGTGCCTGGGATATGACATTAAAAGGTTGGCACTTCAGTCCCAGGGAGAAATAAGCTTTTTTTTGAAGCTATGGGCTCCCAGCGAGTAATAAATGGAACAGCTGCTGTGTAATGTGGACTCCATTTTATCTCCTGCTTGGTTCACCCCTTTCTCATTTAAATTACCTTCTTTATGTCAACGGTTTGAATGCTTATTTGTCTGTTATTTGAGCCAGCGCTTTGTCCCGCCTCGGCTGGAAGCACAGCGAACGGCACATGCTCTAGCTGATACTGCTGCTAGACTCCTCCATAAGCGGGAGCACTCGTGGGACCTCTCCTCCGTGAATCCCACCCACGCTGCGAGCGGGGCCTCGCACGGGGAGGTTTGTTCGGTTAGACTCTGCAGGACTTCTCTAGAGGCTCTTTGCTAGACGCTTGGAATACTGTGTGAATGCTGTAAGAAAATATATGAGATATTGACGTCATACTACACAGCGTATTTTGATGAATAAAATTCTAGAAGAACAAGAATATCATACAAATGATATTCTATGTGTTTTTATTATAATCATTAATATGGTGCCACTGATATTGGTGTTTTGGGGCATAAAATTAGATCTATGAGCAAGGATTCTTACTCAAGAGGGGGCCAGGGAGTTACATACATAAGAAAGACCCAGACAAATCCAGCTCTGAATCAGCATTTACACTATCTGTCTGGCTAAGTGCACTTAAACTTGTAGTTACAGCTGGGGATGCACCATCAATGTATACTGTACTTAAAAACAGGGATACTCAAGGAGGGCAGGATATGCATAGTAAACAGTTTTAGTTTCTATTCATTTGGACAGCGTAACCCTGGTAGAATTTAAGCTACATCTGAAGCTGCAAGGGTTAAGTGGTGGGCTGGTTACTGGAAAAGCAGGTCAAGAAAAAAAAACAAAAAACAAAAGAACAAATGGGATGCTGGTATTTTGTTTAACTTATGTGTGGAAAAAAAGAATGTGCCTGAATCACGTTGTATTTAATCTTGAGCTGTGAGCATTTACTGCTTGGATAAGACATCGCCTGTCTGGAGTTAATTGTATAACTTGGCATACATAAATGCAGAATTTTGCTGCAGAGCTGGGAAAAGAAAATATGTTGGGTTCTTGACCTCAGTGATCCTGAGAAACCTATGCAAATTTACACCTATAAATATACTATGCACTTGTTATTATTAGCTAGTCATGCTTCATTCAAGCCTGAAATTCTCTGCTTGTCACATGCCAATATGCTGTGAATGGATATTACTGTGCTCAGCTGTAAACTTTCTGTCCAATGCATCTTTGCAGAGAGCAGCCCTTTGCTCTTGCCTTGTCCTAGAGAGGTTTGCAAGGTCAGTTTGGAGGTTCCTCTAGCACCAAATGCAGACAGCCGCTTCACTCAGGCACGTGCGAACACCTATTTCCAGCCGAGCACCTACTGCAGTCAGCCTTTCCACCGCAGAGATTCACCCTCCAAGTGTGCACTGAGAATCCAAGCGCCTGCAAAAATAGGTAAAGCAAAAGCAAGAGCTTCGATGATCAGAAACCAAAAACGAGGTCACCTACCCCTTTCTCCAGCTCCCAACAGGATCAGCTGGTACTGGTGTCAGAAGCGTTCCTCAAGACTTCTGCTGGTGAGAGTCTGTTGTCTCCCCAGATGAATTCTTCTAGATCCTAATTGTCTTCCTGCAATAAAATGTGTCTTACTATCTAGCTTAAATATCCTTTCTTTGTTTCAAGGCTGCTCTTTTTATGTCGCATCACCAGAGATAGGTAATAACAGATCCTTCTTACACATTTGCAGAAGTCTTTTAAGTTTCCAGCAACCCTGATCATGTCCTGCATCAAAAACCCTAACTCTTTGACAGCCATGTAAGTTATGGTTTATAGTCCTTGTAAGTTATGGGTTTTAGACGTTGCACCATTCACAGAGTTACTGTGCTCTCTCTTTTTGGTTTATATCACGCTCACTGTGGGGCCATTAACTGGGCACTGCACAGACTAGGGCTCTTTAGGCCTTCCCAGTATGGGAGCTTCAGACAAAACCCCCACACCTTGCAGATAATTTTGCTCAGATAAATTGATGCTGCTGGTGCTTACATATGTTGTTTGAGAGTGCTTATCCAGGAAATGGAGACTCTGCTTTTTATCCCTTCCTGTGCCTGTAAGTGTTTGGATCCACCTTACCCCCAAAGCAGGGGGATGTTTCGGGTTTTAGCTGACTGAGATAGCTCTGCTTTCATCTGCAGTGGCTCTACCTCGTGTCTAGAAAAGGGAGGTTCATTTGGTCAGAGAAAAAAAAAAATCTCATAAAGTAGGAATGCAACCAAATGGTTATGGCACTGGACTGGAAATGGCCTCTCCTGAGCCAATGAACTTTTATAGGTGACAGTGCTTGTTCTCATGCATTTTAATTCTGAGTCTACTCTAAAGCAAACAGAAGCTACAATATAGGACAAACCTAAAAATGGAGAAAAAAAATGTTTTAAGGACGTACTGTTCTTCATCAGAGCAGGATGGTACTGATGTACTTAGGTTCAATTTGTGTATTTGTTCTAATTCCACATCACCAAGGACAGGCATGCCTCCATTTCACAGCCTCCACAACAGTTATGATTCATGTATAAAAATGCAATTCAAGCATAAAAAGTCCATACATAAATATTTACAGGATAAAGACCAGAGTGTTTGCCGTAATAAATTCACTGGGATCACATAACTGGACATTTGACAAAACAACCTTTCTTCAGAGGAACACTCTTGGAATATGAAATCACTGAATAAAAAAATTCTATTCAAGTCAATAGGAAATTATGTTATATATATTGTGTACATATATATATAGGCAGGGAGGCGTGAGTGTTTGAAAGAAAGTGAGACCTGGATTTTAACCTGAATTAAAATGCTAAAAATAGTAAGATCCTGTTTAGCAGAGGTGACATGAGAGACCTTCTTAAATATACCACAGTATGTTTCTACATTTTGGGCCAGTCACGTTGCTTTTAAGCACCTGCCTTACATATTCAGCTAAGAAGATTTCTTTGTGACAAGAGAAGGAATTACATGCTCAGAGCTGGGTAAGGAGGATGTCTTACTAATAGAGTACCCTGAGAAAATTTTTGTTCTTACATAGTGTGAAATTTAGCAAATAAACCACAAGGTTGATTTGATAGCAGGATAAAGAAATATTTTCATTGTCCTCTCACCTAGTGAGTTTGACAATTATTGCTCTATTGTCCTCTTCTTCTGTAAAATATGTGATTTCTCTTGCTTGGCATTTTAGCAATGATGGCATTTCTTGATGAACGTGAGGTCAGGTGTGCACGGGAGAGGACAGGTTATGGAGAGGGGGTTATTTCTGTAAAAAATGTAATGCAGTGTTTATAAAGAAGTTTAGCTGTCATTAAAATGCCCTGAGTAAGTAGGATAATTCTAGTACCATTCAGTTCTCATAAAGTTAGGTGGTTGGACCGTGACACCATGAGGGTATTCTATCATCAAATTCGTACCACAACTGCATGGATTTTGGACACAGAGAGACCGTCAGACTTCCCTGTTAGGTGACGAGGAAGAAGAGAGTAAAGAATGGTCTGGCAAGAAGCATTTGGTCTCCAACAGTGTGCAAAGAAAACCCTTGAAAGCAGAAGTGAGTTAGCAGAATTTAAGGTTCTTTTAGACAACCAAGTAATGCAAATTGCCCTTCGTAAGAAAAAAAACAAAGGGTAATTTTAAAAAATATGCCGCTGACTTTGCTTATGAAATTGGGAAAATAACTTGCCTCCTTTAGGCCACAGCTGCTTTTCTCAGCCTGCCCAGAGACAAATTAAGCCCATTTTAAGGTGTTTGCATACTGGTGTGATAGGTAAAATAGATATAAATTAATAGTAAATATTTTTTATTTTATAAAAATATTGATTTAAATTCACTATTTTCTGCAGTCTTTTTGATATTATATAGATTTGATAACAGTATGTTTGTGTAGCTGAGTTAGTAGATATTTTATTTAAAGTCAGCAATAGGGATTTTATACCATGAACAAAAACTGCAGTAATATTTCCACTGTCAGGATGATCTGAGAGCCCATGAGTGGACCACTGCCCCACACAGCATCAAAAAAAGAGCCAAAACATTGTACCGCATTTAGGTTTGAGAAATTAGCCACCAGAGGGAGTCGAATGAATACAGTACCACTGGTTGGTATTGGCACATAAATCATTAAATCATTAAATGTTCATTAAATGTTTAAGATATAAGGCTCAGAGGTTGATTTTTTTTTCCTATGCTGTCCTCAAAAAATTCTAAAACAATCTGACATCTAATGAAAATCAACTTAAAAGTTTGACTTTTTCTATACAGCCCCAAAATTTGCACAGCAAAAATGCTGCCTTGATGCCTCAGATTTAACATTCATTATTTGTGCAAAGTATGTTTTTACTCCATAAAACAAAATTACTAAGTTATCCAAATTTTTGATTGGAAATAAGACTTTGGGGCTGAAAAATCTAGTCGTGTTTTACATATCATGAACACTAATCACTGAATTAGTATAAAAAAATCTCAGTACTGTGGAATTTTCCAGACAAGTGCTTTTTTGGTGATAAAGCAGACTACAGTTTATTGCTGTAATGGCTCTGCATTACTGATACCAGAGTGAGCTGGAGAGCATTATGCAACAAATACTTTGGCTCTGAATACAATGAGTAGAGGATGGAGGATTTTTTTTTTTTTTTTTTAAGAATGATCCTTTTTAACAGATCTAGTGTTTATAGACGTGTGGATCTATTCCAAGCACTACTGAAGTCTTTTACAATGCCAATATGGTATAAAGGTGCCTAACAACAACAAAAAGAGAGAAGCTAATGAGATTGGACAATTCAGCAAGAAAAATAAGTCTGTCACAGTAAGTCTGTCCATTCAGTGCCTTATTTGGTCTTGCTTACTATACTTTGACTCACATCTGCAAAACTCTGTAATACAAAAATGTGTGCAACTGCTTGTTGAAGTAATAGCCCTGTTGCAGCATTAGGAACCCATCTGTCGCTCATTAAAAAAATTTCCCATTCCCATAACTACACAAGGCTGAACTCTATCTCAGGTGTAGGAAGAAGCAATAGACTGAACAAGAGCTCGCATAGCTACAAAATAGTAATTTCCCAAATCCAACAGGTAAGGGGAGGTATTAGAGGAGGTATCCTCTATTGTTTCCTGCCTGCTGCCTTTTCCCAATTCCCAATTCCTACTTGCATAGTCACTACTGTTCCCCAGTGTATCTATCACTTGCAGTTTTTCTGCAGATCTCAGTGCAAAATAAATCTCATTTTAAGGCTGGCATATGTCACAGAAGAGGTACTACTGAGTCCTTATACATTCTTCTTTGTTAATGTGAAGAATCCTTTACAAAACTGGAGATATTTTACATTTCAGGAATTGCAACATTTTTCATTCTACATTTTCATTCCACAGATCCAACATCTCATCACCTCTGGATTATCCTTATAACCTTTAAAATTTCCATAATCCCATTAAAACTACAATAAATTCAGGGTACAGAACTGGTAAAACACAAACCCTAACCATGGGGATCTTGCTTTGAATTTTCCTTTTTCATACAGAGCAGAAAAGTTATCATCACACAACAAACTTTTTGTGGGAGTTGCTAGGCAACGTAGGAATTCTATCACTATATAGAACTCCACCAGTTCATAAATACTAATATAACAGGTAAGGGAAAAATATTTCTAACATTTTAATTTTTGCCACCTTGGGGGTTTTTAGCAAATTTAAAAAAAAAAATAGAAAAAGCATTAAAGTAGAAATAAAAATTTAAATTTATTTTTTACCATTTTTGTTCATCTAGGCAATTATACCTCTTTGAGTCTATTGATATTATCTTTATTCATTTTTATGGGTAGTGAATGAGGAATTTTTGGTAAAGATCCATGGAAGGATTTTTATCATAGTTTACAAGATCAGTAGAGAATCTGCTTCACAAATGATACTATAGTGTAACTCAAGCAAACTTTGCAGCGTCACTTTTCTAGTACTTCTGCCTGGATAACACAGCAGATGAATCTGCAAATGTTCACCAATCCTGCTCTACATTATCCTCCAACAAAAAGGCTTCACCACAAAAAATTCCCATAGAGGAATATGTA
This sequence comes from Microcambeva ribeirae, assembly GCA_035222435.1. NCBI lineage: Eukaryota > Metazoa > Chordata > Actinopteri > Siluriformes > Trichomycteridae > Microcambeva > Microcambeva ribeirae. Next base: position 27,526 of record JAYECN010086706.1, read on the forward strand.
TATAACTTTTATGTTTAGTGTTTTGGGGATGTTTTTATGTAACACAGGTAATGGAACTGCAGTGTTGTGTTCATTCAGGTCAACCTTCAGGAACTCTGAATGCGATATATATGTGTGAAAGGGAAGGAAAATATCTTAGCTATTCTTTAATACCAGTTAAAAGCGGGAACAGGTCCAACAGTGCTTACAAGGCTCCATAAAGCAATGTCAAGTATAGTTTGTACACTTACCCATCCCTTTTTAAATGGCGAGGTATAGTCATACCATTTTAAATTGTCCTAATGCAAAATTATGACCTATTTCAGCCAAAGTTCTAATATATTCAAGTATATATTTGAAACTTGCACCTGAACAGCTATTTGAATGACTTTTACTTTAAAAAGTCTTTTTTTTTTTTTTTTTTTTTTTTTTTTTTTTTTTTTTGT
>JAYECN010086811.1:0-11169 GCA_035222435.1 Microcambeva ribeirae
GCCGGCGGCGCGGCCGTTGGTGCGCGGCGCGGCCGTTGGGGCCGTTGGTGCGCGGCGCGGCCGCTGGGCGGCTGCCCGTCGTGAGGGCGCCCGCAAGGGCCACCACACGCTGGTCGCGCTGGGGCGGCTGCAACGAGCAGGGCCCCGCGGCGCTCCCCGCAGCGGCTCGGGGCAGCCAGCTGGGCACCAGTCTCCAGCCCAGTGCTGGCTGCCTGGGCTGCAATGTTGCCCTTTGCGTTACCGCCTCGCCGGCCCCTGATATTCTGGCCCACAGTTAGACCTGCCCTAGAGTGCGTTACTTACCCAGACTGCTAACCTGGAAAAGGTTCATCTCTCTCACTATTTTTAAAAGCAGATGGCAGCACAGAGAAGCCTCCCACTTCTGAGCCCTGCCAAAGTGCCACGGTTGTGGTGGTCGCGGCTGCCTGAGGCTGTTCCTGCCCTGGCCCAGGCAAGAGGAGCTCTGCGCCGTGCAGCTTCGCGCCCAGGCTTTGCAATGCAAGTTGGGCTGCTCTGTGTGAAGCGATCCTCCGAAACACTGAATGGCTTAATTGCGTGCGTTTGCAGCACACAGGAGAAATGAGGCATGCAGGAGTGTCACGGAACACACTCGGCAACAAAGCTGAGGTTGAGTCTATAGCTACGTGCTCCAGCCTGAAGAAAATCTTTTTCTCTTTATATAGCTGTGTATTTTCAGTTACTTCCCTCGCTGTCCAGTCGCAGAAGCATGACGTTATACGCAGCTTTCATTTTCCTACAAGCAGGCTTTCTGCTCTCCTCTCTAGCTTTAGCTCAGGCTGTCATGTCTACATTCAGAAGAAAATTACAGTTGTCCCCTGTAGACTTTACAGCAAAGATGACTAATGTGCTTTAGCAGAGTCTTAGCCTTTGGGCTATAGACATGGTGTTCTAGGCCTGATAACATAACTTCCAGGAGTGGATATGCTGATCCTGAAACATCACTGTTCTTTCTGCACTGTCTGACTTTAATTTGGATGACTTTGTTTTTCTCCCCTGAATCATCGTGCTCTCCATTGGCTACTTACTACTAAGAGAAGCTGACTTCTGCAGAAGGCATACGCCCGAATTTTATCATCCTGCTTTTAGATTTCCTGCTGGCTTGCTATTTTTCCTTGACTCTACTTGTCCTTACTGAAAAATTAATTACAGCTCCTCGCATCGGTGCTGACATCTCTGTGCTGAAGAAGATTCTAAGGTAAACACACAAGCTTGATACTGTGAAAAATGGCATACAGATTTAAACAAAACAAACCATTTCTGTATGCAAAGGGAACTTCCATCTAGGACATTTGAGGAGGCTTCAGGGAATGCTTTGACAGGATATCTGAGGTAAATGCAGGTGAATCTGCCACTGGATATTTCTCTTTTGTTGCTGAGTCAACTTACTGAATATCCTTAAACACCCTAATTCATTTCTTACGGGTGCTCTATGGGCAGAGAGAAGAGAGGTGGTAGTTGAAGACAGTAGTAGCCACGGACAGCTAGTGCTTCAAGTAAAAAGAAGCATGGGCTGGAGCACCACTGTGGAATGTGCTTGGCCCCACTTCTTCCTGAACTGTTTAGTGTGGCACCCACTGCCTGTGCCCATCTGAGCCCTGAACTCAGCTCTAACCTTGCTGATTCCAGCCCTGTACATCATCGTGTCAGGATACTGCTGTGAATCTCTGACCCGAGCAAACTGTCAAAATTCAGAGCTCTGTTGTGATTTCAGTTTGGAGGGGGAAACTGATGCTGGGAGCTGTGTGCCTGTGATGTGGCCTTCTTTCCCTAGAAAAAAAATACATATTTTCTGAGTGTAAGAGAGCAACTCTGCACAAATAAATCAACAAGACATTGTTTTAGCCAGCACCCAGACCGAAACTTGAATAGCTAATATTCCCCCCAATCTCTTCCTTAGTTTTGTGGCTATATATTACACTTCTTCAGGCCCAGAACTCCCATTTCTGAAACTCTCTTTCAGAAACACATAAACCGTCTCCTACACATACACATGTGCCTATCTTCAGACCTCAGAGGCATAAACTTTGAAATTCATGGATGAAAAGCTCTTTAGATACTGTTTTAAAAGTTGGTAGTATGTAGACAATCATTTGTTACATTGATGATGATTGTGTTTGGGAGAAAGATAATTTTAATTAGATAATTGGTATCACTATTCTACACCTGAAAGTCATCTTTTTTTTCTTTCCCCTTCCAAATATTTCAATATTCCAACCAGTTTAGCAAGTACTGTCAACATACAGGTCAGTTTTAAATACTGAAGTAGCTATTTCCCAGCAATTACTGAGGCTCATAAGCATGGAGGCAGGCTCTGCTTATGTACAGATATATGAAAGAAACATATCTTTCCAAAGTGGATCTAGCAACACCAATAATAATATTATGCGTAAGAGATTAATTCCTGCTGAACAATTAAAATAATTTACTTTTGTGTCAGATGAAAATTACTTTAGGACAACAGATGTCTAAGTGTATCTGAGAAATAATGACAGTTCAGAAGTGTTTGGGAGGATGATCAATTAGAAGCTTTTAATTTAATTCAAATTGTTGCAGCAGAAGACTATAAAAGGAGAATGCCTGAATCCTGTGATGCTTCAGAGGGAGATGCCAGAAGGATTGTTCTTTTTTCCCCTTAAATTTTTGTATCACAAAAGGGTGATATGTAAAAGGGTGGTTTAATTTATGGTCTCGTACTGTAAAGCTTTTTTTTTTTTTTTTTTTTTTTTTTTTTTTTTTTTCCCCTAGAAGGTGCTAAATCTTGGCCAAAATAAATGTAAAGAGGTGTAAAAGTGTTTCCTCAGAAGCACCAACTGAGGTACTCTGTGCACTCTTTGGAATACACAGAATTTAAAAATAAGCAAAAATATACATGCAAATTCCCCCAAACTTAATGAACTTTCAGTTCTATCCTAAAAAGAGGAGAAAATAGATGAACTGCATATTTGGGTCTCAAACGGATAATGCAGAAGGGCTGTTCCAAACCCAATGACTTAGCGGTACGTCTTGTTTGTTGTAGCATCAAGAAGCCAGTTAGATCTCAGACATAAAAGAAAAAAGTTCCTGAGCTTTATGAATAATATTATTGTTCTTAGTGTAAAGGAGTTCCTCCTTCAGGTTTAGAACAAGTTTACTAAATGTCTCTTCACATGGCAGAAGACTTCCTCTGTCCACTAGTCTGTGTTCTATCACAGACATGAACTCCCAGTTCCAATAGCCTCTTCACATGAAATCAGGAGATCACTGCTCCTTCCTCATAGCCACTGCGAAATTGCATCTGGAGACCAACACCCATCTCAGGCCTCATCAGGAGCTCAGATACTACATAGTGTAGGTCAAAGATCAAAATAAACCATGCAAGACTTCATAGTGTAGATATGTTTAATACAACAAATTTAAGAAAGTTTTCTGGAATTTCTAAGTTTGTTTTCTATGAACATTACACTGCTTAAAATAGGCAGTGGTTTATGGTGTCTTAGTCACACAGATCTAAACCCACACATATGCAAAGCAAAGATTACAAGTAAAAATAAGCAGCATTTAGACTTTGGCCTAAGATAATAAAAGAGATCCTTTCATTTGACCAGGATAGTGTTCCAGGTACTACATAAATTGTGTAAAAACGGTGTATGTGAGGACTCAGAGAGCTGTTTAGAATGGAAATGCCATTTGAAGTTTACAAGAACCATATTCATACTGCAAAAGCAACTTGAGTTAAAGGCTTGTAGCAGATTTTTAGAGGCTTCATGGCAGGATATCAAGCAGGAATCTTTTCTACAGTGGGACTAAAAAGCAACTCCACTAGTTAATAGTCGGCAAGAGCCCACATTTTTTTTTAACTTGTACTGATTTATTTATCCATCTGCAGTAAATAGGAGCTTGAACTCCATCTTTAATTTGCTTATAGGAAGGTTGGAAATGAGTATTTGTTAGTGCCAATGCATCTCTGCCATACTGCTGGCCATCCTGAAGAAATCCTCAACTGAAAAAAGAAGAAACTGCAGCAAAACCAGTCATTTTAAAGGACTGCTAAAAAAATTGGGAGGGAAGGGTGGGATGGTCAGTGTGAGGGCAGCAGCGTGTGAGACTGGGCCTTGGGCTTGCATGCTCCTCACACTGCCTGCTGGGCCTCCTGCGCTCGCGACTTCCAGCTTATGCTGCTGTTAGTTTTGCCAAGTTTTGTAATAATTTCATCTAAAAACTAAAACCACGCTAACAGAGTAGTAATCTTCATTATGAAAGCTACGCCAGGCCAGTCAGGTGGGAGTTATTAGTCTAATCACTTCACCCAAATACTGATACTCAAGCCAGAAGTGGAGCTCTATGTAACTGCTTAAAATGCATCTTTGCCACAGGTTATATCACTATGAAGTGATATAACCTGTGGCGATGATTTTCTGATTTTCTTTTATCTTGGCAGGCAGAGAAAGTTTGGCACTTGGGAAGACATGCTGTGGTAATTATTTTGGCTGTTGTGAAGGGATCTGTGGACAAGTAGCTCTAGTTGAAAGAGAGCTTTTACAAGCCGTAGGAGGCTTTGTGCTAGGCTCCAGTTAAAGTGAAGACCTGAAGCAGAATTGCTCTATAAGGACTGGTCAGAAGTTGCTAAACTTGACCAGTTTAGCTTGATGTTGCTAAAACAAGAGTCGCTGTTATAATTGCCTGGAATTTGCTCTCTTGTTCACTTTTGTTTGGCTTTCTGCTCTGGATTTAAAAAAAATGTGCCAAAGCGAACATGACAGTTACAGTGCAGTCACAGTCCACTGTGCTTCAGTGTAGCTTAACCTCCTGAACTTACACTAAACTGAGCTAAATCCTAATCAAGCTAAGTGTAGCCAGAACTTTCAGCACAATTTTACCTGAATTGTCCTGAAAGAAAATCTGTCATTTGGTTAGCACAACTCTAAGCGCAGGCAGACCACTAGAAAAAGTGTTTCTCACGGCCTCAAAGTTGATACACTGCAATACACTTTAACTGGCATTTCAAATACACTCCACACCTATTCGTGTGGTCAATTTTGGACTATAGAGTCATATAGTTTACCAGTAAAAGAGACTTTCCAAACATTAAAGCAGTCAAGATTTACTGTTCTCAATAGTGGCCATCATGGATCTATATGGATCTTGTTTCCTTAGCATCTGGACGTAGTAAAAGGGTTAGCAGTTTTTGACAACTTCGAGAAATTCTCTTCTGAGTGGTTAAGATGGCAGCGTGTGGCTAAGAGCTGTGAGGCTCTATGAGATTAGTTCTTCCTATCACACTGCTATAGGCTTCTGATCCAGACATGGCAGCTTAAGAGTTATTTACTGTATTAGCAACTTTGATCCTGAAACTCTAGAAAATGCACTGTCAGCGCAAAACCCATTTGCTTACATCTTCAGCCTGTTTCTGAGGTAATTTTATTCCTCCCAGAAAAGCATTTAGCCTGTTATCACAGCTTTTTCTTCAAAGCTGCTTTAGAGTTGCTGTTGCATTAGCAATATGTCAACATTTTGTGTTCCCACGTGAGTGAAGCAATTACTATGTAGCATTTGGGTTGCAGATCCCACATAAATGTAAACTACTGTTTGCCTGGGAGCTGAATGACAGGTAACTTGCTGGCAACAGATTTTTATTTTCTTATTATTACATATTTTAAATGTCTGTGTCATGGCCATGTGGGACAGCTGGGCAGATTTTTTTTTTTTTCACCAAAAATGTAGGTTGAGTTAACTGAAAGTATCACTGAATTTTTGCTGAATTTTTAAAATTATCATTTTCATCTCCCAAAGTCTTAAAATGTGTTATTCAGACATTTTCAAATCGAAGAATCCATTTTTCATTTTGTAGTGACATTGTGAAAGTAATTTTATTTCACTTTTTAAGTGTATTGGAAGTAAAATGTAAGTCAGAGGATAGGGTAAAATAAGACATATCACAGTTGTATGATACAAGTATGTATTTTAAAAACTCTAGTTATTCATTAAAGGTTTTTGCAGCTATACTGACAGTCTCTCAAGATTATAGGCTCTCAAGATTATAGATAATGTATTATTGCATTTATACTGGTTAAGTGTGAAAGGTACCAGAAAATTAAATGGACAACTCAGTGGGCCACATTCCCTGCTCAGTTAATGATAGCATGCATAGCTTATGTTCTGTACTCAACAGAGCAACTCACTATGGCCTGTAACTGCAGCAATAACTCTGTTAAAGAAAGCTGACACACAGTCTTGTACTCCAGCTCTGTTACCTGAGCATAGCCATCATGGGCACTGACATAGTAAATTAGTTGGGTAGTTTTAAGCATTTTCTGAATTGGAACTATAATGCTACATTTCTCTCTCTCTCTTTTTTTTTTTTTTTCTACTGTGGTGGTTAGGAAAATGCAGAGAACAATGCTTTGCCTTTTCAAAGCTGTCCCAGTGTGTATTTTTCCTCTTGCAAGTTCATGTTGGACAAGTAATCAGCTGAAAAACACGTATTTTTTTCCCCTCAATATGAAAATGAGACTTCCTTTCTTTCTCCTAGGGTAACAAAAAGCACCGCCATGCCAGATAGCAGATGTAAGTGTACCTTATTATAGTCTTATTATATGTAGAAGTTAAACACTTGATGTTAATGTGAGGTTTAATTAATGTCTAGTGTCATCATTTTACCCTTCCAAGCGAGCTACACAAATGCCTACACTCCTATTCAGATTAGTGCTTGCAGCCCTTTTGTTTTCTCTGGCACTTTTGTCTCTCTCATGCGATACAAAGCTGCTCCCGCCCTGCTGAATTGACCAGGCTGATAGCTCTGCTCTGTCGATACACAACAAGCTGGGCACACCAGCAAAACTATCTCGTCTTTCCTTCCGTTTCTTATCATCCACAGCTCCTTTGGGAATAAACAGTGGCTTATTTAACAACTGCTTTTTTGATTAAAAATAATAAATTATAAATGTCAGTCTAAGCATTCAACACAGAACAAGAGGGTTTGTTCACCCACACGTCTTTCCTTATACAGATACAGGAAGGCTGCACAACTGATGTGACACAGAGTGAGAATGACTATGCTAGTTCGTAATGTAGGCCTGGAAGCATGCTCAGCTGGAAGCAGGCATGTGCAGGAATTCAAGGGAATTTGTCCTAAGCTGTGTTAATAAAAGAGCTAATAACTTCAGCCATCTCTCCTGTAGTCCCCAAATGTGGCAAGTGTGATTTTCAGAGCATCAGCACTTATCTCCCCATTCTTTCATTTGCAATAATGGAGAGAATTCCCATGGAATTTGGTGTAATTAGTTTCAATAAGGTCAGACATTCCTGGAAAATCCATTCAGTAGCCACTACTACGCTATTTAATGAATACACTGAATACAGAGAAACCAAGTGTGAGTACTAGGTCCCCAGCCAGAAAAGGTGGATTTTGCTACTATAGCACTATAAAAATTAACAGCAAATAAGCTGACGTACTGGTACAGCATCATATCTCAACATTAATTATATACCTCTGAAGGCTAGAGTAAAAACACCATAATGATGTTTTGGGAATATTTACCACAACTACAAAACAAATTTAGAGAAGTTTTTGAAGGGTTTTCCATTTCATAGGGCTCAGAATCACCCACTAGAATTGTTTTATGATTCACTATGAATTCATATATCAGAAACACATTCGCAGTGCTAGCTTTTTCATACACTTGGAATATCATTTTTTACAGAGTTCTAGAGCCCAAGAGCATTTTTCTTTTTCATGGACTTTAATTTTTATTATTAAAAAGTTTTCATCTTTATAAGAAAGGCCATACTTTCTAAAGTAAAACTTACGGCAGAAAAGGTTGAGCTGGCTTTATAGCTTGCAGATTATTTTGTGTTTTTTCCTTTGCATTTCATGCCAAGAGAGATAACGAGACATCCTGGGAATTTCACCTTGCCTGTTCACTTCTGCCTTGTGCAGGTGAGAATACTGGTGTGATCAACACTCTTCCTGCTCTGTGAAGTAAGACAGGCTTCCCCACACAATGCCACAGAAGAATGCAAAAATGGTAAGTCAGCATGGTACATTACACAAGAAGTACTCAGAAATGCATATAGCTCTAAAAATGTAGTACGTGTATCATGTTCTAACAATATAAGTGTTCTCCCAAACATGATTAAGAAGTAGTTATTAGAAATATATTTTTAGCACACCTAATTGTGTTCTGCATGTACTTATGTAGTCTTGGAAATGATGCAAAATCTGTTAAGCCTTTGTGTCTTTTAACCTGGAAACCAGAGTTCTTTGAGGTTTGTAGTGTTAAGATAAGAAAACACTAGATACTGTTTTTGTGGTTTTATATAATTTCTGTACAATACATCTCTGCTTGTAGTATACGGGAGTTTGGTCTCGAAGTTCAAAGGAAAACTAATAAAAAGTCGGTTGGCAGAGCTTTTTTTCTGACTGTTGTGAGATTGTTGCTATCTTGCTTTAAGCAAAATACATTTGAACTTCATACAAATCAGAACCAAAACAAGAGAAGGCTGTTTTGGCTGATTAAGAGAAGAATTCCTATAGAAAAATGACTTGAACAAACATGCCAATAAATCAACTTTATTAAAACAGAGTTTTTTGTATGGATTATTGTTTCCCATGCACAGAGCACGTGTAGTACTTCATTTAATTCTCAGATAACAATAAACACTGTTGAAGTTGGTGGCCTTCATCATTCCAGAATAACCAAATTCAGATACCAAACCAATATGCACTGCTGAATATGCATAACAGTTTAGGGTTTTTGTTTTGTTTTGGGTTTTTTTTTTTGGTGCTAGCTGCTGCCCTTGCTGCCTCCTTACATGCTGGCTTTTTGTTATAGTTCTGAGGAAGCCTTCTGTACAATGAAGTGGGGCTAAGCTATAATTTAGAAAAAAAACATAAATTGGATGTTGAAAATTATTTTTTATTAGCTAACCCAAAAGTTCATAAAAGCTAAGAATAAATATTGCTGCAAAAGGTGGGGGGCTTTCCTGGTGGGTGAGATCTCTATCAAGACAGATAAATTAAATAGGAGAGCAACTCCAAGCAAATAAAATGAGATTTTCTGAATAGTATCAATAGTACCAACATAGCCTGGCATTTATTTATTTATTTATAGTTTTTTTTTAGTCAAAAGAATGCTTTTTTTTTTGCTCAGTAAAGGTAGTTTATAGAAAGAAAAAAAATGTATTGATATCACCTAATGTTAGATGTAATATTTTAAATAACATGCTTATCTGTCACTGTTATTGTTTATCAACAACAGGAGTTTTCATTTACTAGAATCCCAAATAATTAAACCTCAGGAAAACAATTGCTGGTTCTAGAAATAAGAAGTCATAATGAACACAGATAAATGAAATAATTCTAACCACAATGCAATTGCTTCAAACTATGCATTTAGAATATCAGCTGAGGATTCAAATCCAGCTGGCTGGCGCCCAAAGTGATGTGGGCAGGGGAGGAAAGGGAGTTGCTAGAGGGATGCAGGTTAAAGTAAGGTAAAAATAAATCTTTCTTTATCCTGTTGCACCTTCCAGTGGATTCAATCATCAAGTACAACGTAATTTTGTTCTGCCCTCAGGGGCAGGAGAAAAATGGAGAGGAATGTTCTGACATGATTCTCACTGAACTTGAATCATTTAGTTGAGGTAAATTCTCTCAGTTTTCATTGCTACAAGCTCAGGTTCTTTAGTCTTTTTCTTAGAAGATCATTTTCCACAGCATGTGGAATCTTAGCTCGTGTTTGAAAAAGTGGTTCAAAAGAAAAGAAAAACTGCAGCCATTATGAATGGAAACAATGAGATGGGGTGTCTTTTCTCTACTGCCTAGATTAATGGATAGACATTGTCCTGCACCAGAGCAGAATCATTGCAAACTTTTTCAAGAAAACATAGAGGAAGGTGAGACAGTCCACTATTTCCAACACAAAGTGGAAAGCTGCTGTAAGTAGAGCCAGAAGCACCTATCTGTATTGCATTCCCAAATTAAAAACAAGTAAAACATAATTTGCCTGCCTTTAAATAAATGCTACTTCTTTAAAACACAATAAAACCCATATGTCATATTTCTTAGGCCCTCTAGAGGACAGCTGTAGAGGGAGGTTTTATCATCTTTATCAGAAGGTTGTTGTGTAGTTTCTAGTTTGATATTCCACTATAAGGCAAAATTAATGCTCCTCTGGCATATTATTTAGGGTCATATGTTATTTTTTTCTGTTACACAGATACTGCACTAGGTTCACTCATTGTCAATAAGGAACTTGAGGTCATAATTCAAATCACAGTAAGTGTTATTATATATATATATATAATAATTAACAAATTATTTGCTGTAGTATATGTAAGATTTTCCTTGTACTGTGATAAAATTTAGCATATTTTATGTATTTAGTTCACTACAACAATATTTTAAAAGTCAGTCTGAAAGCAAATTGTCAAAATAAAGTTGTGGGATTAAACCTCCTACATGCAATTTGTAAGGCTTTACACTCTACATTATTATATTGATTCAGTCACTGTAATATTAGGGGGAAAAAAAAACACTTTGCAAATACTAACATTTCATCTTCTTTTGAAGTGGTGTTTGGGCATTTGTAGCCATAAGTTTTAATGATTTTTAAAATTAAAATTAGAAAAATACATTACTATTGTGTTGATTTGTGTTTTACAGAATCTGTTATGTGATTAAGAATAAACCCAGAAATTAAAACACGTGCACAAAGCACTAAACAAAGTACAAGTGTCTACCAGGATGGACTGTGTTAATAGTCAGTGTGGATAGTCATTGTGTGAGGGAGCACTTAGTGTCAATTTGTCAACTCTTTAAATGCAGTTGGCAGTAGCAGTTTTCTCCTTTTTCTTTCTTTCACACTGATCAATAAGTATAAAAGGACCCAGTAGTCAATGCTTTGCAGGTGTTCTCTTGTACCACAAGAATATTAATTATTTGAATCACTAATTACTGTTTATTTACTTTCTGCATCAATGATTTTTTTTAATGCTTTCCTTCTCCAGATTTCTCACTACCTGCTAAGTCATTTCTCTTTTTCACTTGACTGCCCCTCTTCTGTCCTTTCCTGTGTATGTGGCTATGTGTCTACTCAGTTTTTATTCAAACTCAGTGTTCTTCGCCTAATTTAAGTTGTAAGCCTGTGAATATTTTTGCTGTAGTATAAC
>JAYECN010086914.1:0-27949 GCA_035222435.1 Microcambeva ribeirae
AGCCTCCCTGGGCAGCCTGTGCCAGGGCTCTGTCACCCTCACTGTTAAGAAATTTTTCCTTAAATTCCTGTGGAACTGCTGGTGATAGAATCATAGAATGCTTAAGGCTGGAAGAGACCTCTAGAGATCATCTAGTCATCTCTTTAGGTGCTAGGTTTGAGTACAAATCGGAGGAATTTAGGCAAAGAGTTGCAGCAGCCCCCTCAGTGCTGCTGCACTTGCACGTAGAAGCCCACTTCCCCATCTTATTTATTCCCCTCCTTGCAAACCAGTTTCACTTTTATTACCAGAGCTGTAGGTTGGAGTTGAACCCCCAGCAGTGTCCTTAGCCGGGGTGACAGCTTTTCCCTCCTGAACACTTGTCTTCTGCCTCTCCAAGGAGGCAGCTTGACCACTGGCCTTTTTTAGTGGGGAGATGAAGGAGCAATCAGTGACCTGGGTAACCCTGAGCAGAGCACAGGCGGAGGAACATAACAGTCGCAATCAAAAAGTTGCCAGTCTGAGTGAATTAATACATCTGGAGGTGCCCCTTAGATGGGAGTAAGGAAGAGTGAGCAGCTCAACTCTTCTACCTCTGCTTCTGTACCCTCCGTTTGCCTCTTAGCTCGGGGATGAAGGATGCGCCTTCGCGTGCAGGGCTGCTGCTGTTATTCTTGCAATGTTGCCTTCTGGAGGCCAGTCTGTGCTGCATCTTCCTTTCTGGCTATGTGGATTCACGCATAAAAGTATTTCTTGCAAAGTGTTCTTCTCTTCATAGAGGAAGCGTGATGTCTGGCAGTGTGTAAAGCAGATGGCCGAAACTGGCAGGTTTGGGATTATAGGTCATGGGAGATGATGCAGAGGAGAACCTGCAGGGTCTAAAGGTACTGACAGAGTTGGTGGACAGGGAAAGGATCAGGGCTGAAACAGTTCTGGAAGAGGCTGTGCTAAGAAGTTATGGGAGGAGCTGCACTGGGGGAGCCTGAAGATGAGCTAACTGGGAGGCACCTGCAGACTAAATAGTAAACATTAGCAAAGCTCTGAATATATCTTTAAGAGAAACTGAAGTAGAAAGGGGCTACAAGTTATATCTGACATAAATTGGCTCAACTATATGGTGGATTCAAGATTAAAATAGAATGTTTTTGGATCAGGATTGGGGTATACTGGAAAAACTTTTCAGTGAAAAGTTTGCAGATCTGCTTCCTTTAGTCAGAAGTAGTGATCCCACCATCCCATTTTCCCTCTGAGAATAACAAAGCAGTGACCATGGAAACATGGGCAGGTTGGTTTAGAGCAAGACAGAGAGAACTTAGCTGGTCTCACCTGAGAGTGTAACTCAAAGGTTGCTGCTGCTGAGGGGTGGTGAACCCTGTGGTCCCACCATCTGTGGTGTGACCGGCGCAGGCCCCAAGCAAGAAGGGGGCTAAGTTAGGGGAACGTTTCATCCTTGGCCATCTCTTTAGGAATGCTACAAAGACCAAAGCCTGCTCTTGAGTATGTGCACCTCCCACCGCTGTGTCCACCTCATTGAAGTCTCACTCGGAGCCCTGATGAGGGCAGAGGTAGTTAACGATGTCAATGCAGAACATGTGGGTTGGTGATCTCCCAGGTGCTGCCACTTGGGTCTGGTTGTGAGCTGCACCTGGGCAAAGAAGAAAGGGGAATCCCAGGGCATAGCGATGGATGTTACAGACAAGGTTTGGGGAAGGGAATGTGGTTTGACACTATTTGTCAATGGCTCCCTCAGCTGTGTGTTCAGGTAGGTCACTGGTGTTCATACGATCCAGGATTTTCATTTTAACAGCTAAGGAAGTGTGCTGTTAACTCTTCAAATGCACACTGGTTTTACTTTTTGTGCATGTTTCTAGCTTGGCCAGCACTGGGATAGCAAATATGAAGGGCACATTTATTGGGGCAAATGAGAGCATCTCCCTCTTGCAGCCATGCGGAGTAGCAGGAGGGAAGGGCGGTCTGGGCAAAGCATGGGGTGCAGTTTGTGCACTGTGTGGTGCAGACCCTCTTGGGCTCAAACAAGCAGAGTCATTTCTAATTACCCTTCTTTAAAACGAGGGTTACAGTGTCCTTGCCCCATAGCAATATGTTGAGGGGAGTTTCCTAGGTATTTCAGAGGTGTTCAGGTACTAAAATAATAGTTTTAACTGTGGTACTTGGAGCATTGGAGCCTTATGCTGGGATTGAAATTGCAGTGAGGAGAAGGGATGGAGATTTATTTAATAAGCATTATCATTGTTGTTTATTGTGAAGAAAGCATTGCAAGATTTTTATTATTATTATTTTTTTAAGAAGCTCAGTGAACAGCCTCAAAAGAGTGGCTAGGAAAAGTAGGGGAAAAAAAAGGGAAAAATTTGGAGCAAGGTAGATAAAAGCGAGAGATAAAAGAAATAATGCAGGGAAGGATGAGTAATCGACATTCTTGGAGTCGAAGCGCAGGCCCTGGCTTCCTTCCTGAGCAGTAAAATAAAATTAAAAAAAAAAAAGTCTTTAGAACAACAAAACTCTGGACGCGCTGGTTTCCTTCCTGACAGGCCCAGCCTCGTGGTGTTTCGATGAGTCCTCATTGGCAACCAGGGCTGATCTAAAGGCCAAAGACAGAAAGATTGGGGGGAAGGGAGAGGGATTTAACTCCTTGAACTCTGCTGTAGGAAGAGCTACCTTCTGCTGTGCGGGGATTCGTTTCTCCACTTCATGGGAGCTCAGGCATCTGAGCTGACCAGTGCATCTATCCAGGTGCTTGATCACACTCAGAATTAATGTTCCAGATTTTTTTTTTTTATTTTTTTTTGAAGGCATTTTAAATGCTTGTGCATGTGAATCGAATTCCTTGGACGTGACACAGCGCAGCATGAAACAACAGCCCCGATGAGCGACGTGGGAGCAAACTGGCAGCGCTGCCTCTTAGCAGCGAGCCCTGAAATGCCACCGTAGCTGCCTCTGGGATGCTCGTTTTCCTTGTGGCATCCAATCAGTAACAAAATGCCGCTGCGGTGTCTCCTGCCATCGCGCTTCTCGGATAGGCCGGAGCAGCCGGTGTCCGTGAGCCGGCCGGGGAGCAGGGAGCCGAGGAGGGAGGCTGCGGGCGCTGCAGGTTGGAGGGTTCGGGCAAAGCTTGTTTTGCAGCGAGCTCTCTGAGGCTCGCCGCTCTCGGCAGGGTTCCCCTCTCTGAAAGGTCGAAGCTACTTCTTAATTCCCAGCAGCTGACAAAATATTTATTTTCAGGTACTTAAAATATTATAATTTGAAGTGGAGTCCAGGGCCCTGGCTGGAACTGAGCTTTTGTACTAACAGCTTCAGTGAAATGACTTTTTCCTCCTACAACTTGCCAACAAATGCTTGGAAAATAATTGTGGGACAGTCATCCTTTTAGTGAGTAGATCAAGAAGATTTGAGACTTGCCAGAGACTTTCAAAGGACAGGCCAAAGGTTCAAGTTGTTGCCAGTTCTATTTGTCTTAGCCTTTATACTTACTTTTGTGTCATTAATTTCATCGAATGTCTGTGGGTAAAAGGCACCCAGCGGGCTGCTGCTTTTACAGAGTTCTTTGGGTGTACTTGGATACTTCTCGGGAAATAAGCCCACCTTTTTGTATAGCGAGAGAAAGAGAGAGAGAGATTAAACAGGCCGCAGTGGCAGAAGAAACGCACTTGCCCACCAGCAGCTTGTGGCCACCTCGGATGGAGATGGCCGCTCTGGAGAGGCCGTTCTGCTCATCTATTTTTTCCTTTCCGCAGCCCTTTGAGTAATTTTTTTTCCAGAGAGATGCTTGCATGAATGATGCCCCATCGGGACGGTACCTCTGCACCTCCCGAGCCCATAGAGAGCTGCAGAAATAAAGTGCCGCGCTTGGATTTTTGGCAAAGTTGCCAAAGCGAAGAAGGCTTGGCGGGGAAGCCTGAGCCCCGGGGTGCTGCTCTGGGCTCGCTCTGAGCCCCGCTCTTGGGTGCTCCCTGTAATGCTGTGTTTTGGGGCCGGTGGTTCTGCAGGTTTTGGTAGGTAGGGCATCTCCGAGCTGTTTGCAAGGGCTGCCCAGGCTGTGCAGGCAGTGGGGAGGAAGCTGCTTTCGCAGCAGGATGTGGCAGGCGGAGCTCCCCAGCCTGTCCCTGGTGCCCGCTCTGGGCTATTGTGCCCCAAATCTCTTTCCTTGGTGCTGCCTGCATCCTGACAGCTGCTTTCCGACCCCTTCTGCCCCAGTGCAGCCAGCCAAGCACGTTAATTTTTCAGCAGAAGTGCTGTAATAATTAGGCCGTGCGGCAGAGGGTTTAGCAGCACTTAACCAGATGTGCAAGGGCTTGTCCCGTGCTCCCCGCGCTCCCGCTGCAGCCCCGCCAGCTGCCTTTTCGCGCCTGCTCAGGTTGCCTAGAAGGCGCTGGAGAAGCTCCCTGCTGCCCAGCTCCCCTTGTCTCTCTTCTTATGCTAAACACTCATTTGTAAAGGAGAAGGAGGGCGGGTGAAAATCCCTGTGCTGTTTGGGAGAAGAGCCTGGAGAATCAAAAACAGACACCTGCAGCGCTCAGACTGGCGATCTCCACCATTAACTCTTCCCAGGGCTGCATCCGCAGAGTTGGGTCTTGCTGGGAACGGTGCCTGACTGGGGCTCTGCGGCGGGATGCGAGGGCTGGAGCAGCTGGTGGCGGATCCAGGGCTCT
This sequence comes from Microcambeva ribeirae, assembly GCA_035222435.1. Classification (NCBI taxonomy): domain Eukaryota; kingdom Metazoa; phylum Chordata; class Actinopteri; order Siluriformes; family Trichomycteridae; genus Microcambeva; species Microcambeva ribeirae. The sequence goes on from JAYECN010086914.1 coordinate 4,647, forward strand.
CGCCTGTCCTTGCTTGGTCCTGGCTCCTTGCAGGACCTCGTCGGGGCCCTCTCTGTTTCCCTGGCCTCGGTTCCCACCTTGGAGACTCGATGCTGCTTTCTGGTACGCTGCGCTCTAGGAAACCCCTCTGAAAAGTACGTACTGAAATACAAGATAGTATCGTTATCATTGACAGGGTTATAGAACAGGGGAGGACTGTGGTAAGCTATACTTTCTGCCCCATCCATATTAACATGAAAAACTGTTAGAATCAGTCTAGTGGCCTATGTGGACACTGGACTGAGCCATTCTGGCAATTCTTATGTTTCTATGATAAAGTTTTATAAATACACATTGAAGCAGTATATTAGGTTAAAAAAAAATCTATATACAACATATAGATTTATGGTTATAGAGAGGAAAGGTGTATTAAATCAGCAAGACCAAGGGAACAGACAAGGTACAAAAATGATCCTGTATTATGCTAGATCTTATTGAAAAATCCCAATGTATCTTCTTGTGTAAGTGGTAAATTCTTTTCTGTGTTCTGCATTTGTTTCTTAATGTGTCTCACGTACCAGAATAGTAACAATGGACACAGTTGCAAATATGGTTATGTATTTTATTGTGAGTATTATACTGCATAGCAGAGAAAGGGTGTTGAATATTGCAGTCAGTTATATACGGCTGTAAATGGGAGCTACCTGCTGTTCTGTATATAGTGAGCTGCATATATATTGGTAAATAGCAGTCGAGGCAAAAATAAAACAGAAAGTTATATTAAAAGCTTGAATGTTTAAAACGAGTTTGCACAAAGCTCCTGAGATACTACTGCAGGGAATAGCCCTGCATTTTTGGCATTAAGTCTTTTCCATCTGATTTTTCTAGTTCTGTGAATTCAAAAGGCACTGCTGAACTCCAGTGCTCATCAGCATGTGGAATAATTCATATATGTTTCAAATCAAGATAAAGATTGGGTGTTTGGCTGGAGAAACATGGGGTTGACTCCTTCCCTGACATAGCTTTAAATGGCCAAATATATCAGAGTAGATCTGGTGAGGTATCGAATGCACTGGGTTTATGGGGATGTGTGGGCAGGGGCGCATGGAGTGGGCTAGATTCTGATTTCTGTAAGCACTACTACAAATTGGAAGCAAATCTCCTGAAATGAATGGGATTATTCCCCTCTTCTTCTGGTCTTGGTGAATGATGAATTTACTCCTCCGTATGTCATGGGCAGCATCTTGCTGCCTTGGGCAGGTTTTGGGCAGAAAGCAAATGCTGTATTTCCTGCAGCACTTCCAGGCTTTCTGGGGACAGACACCTCTCCGGAGATGAAGGCATCCGGGCGGAATGTGGACTCGAGTATGAGCGATGGCTTCTGAAATACCCAAGTGTTTAACCTAGAGGGAGCTCTCTTACATGAAGAATGAGACCATTGGCTCAGCCTGCCTGAGCTGCTTTTATTTTGTGTGTCTTCGGCAAACTTCTGCCTCCCCTGGTCTCAGCTTTTCCTTCTGGGTACCAGATTTCCCCAGACAGGCGCACAGAGTATCAGAGAAGTCCTGCGGGTAACTCCTGCAGACCTTGCTGCGTTGCGTGGCCAGAACAGTAGTTTCCCTCGGTCTCCGGAGGTTGCTACTTGTGGAAGTAGATGCAGATTTCTCCTGGTGATAACATTTCTTCTATTTTTCCCATTCCTCGTAAAGCCGCCTCATCTCCCAGATGAGTCACATCTGTCAGGGCGCCAGACACCTGCTCCCGGTTCTGCTTTTGGTGGGGGAAAGTAAATCTGGAGAGCAGCCTCCAAATCCGAATCCATGTAGGAAGGCGAAGACAAAGGAGGAAGGGCTTCTCCTCGGAAAACATTCTGTCGCTGACCGCTGAGCGGGCTGTTAGCGAGCTCATTCACCAAGGAGATGTTTATACACCGGTCCAGGGTGCCTCAGTAGCTCCCTTTGGGTCTCTGCTTTTAAATGGCTTCCTATCCCTCCATCCAAGGTGTCATTTGAAAGAACTGACTCGGGTCCAAAACATTCCTTTCCCAGCGGGGCGAGAGGGACAGCTCTGCATTGGAGCGATGGAGCTATGAGAGCAGTGACGCTCTATCGTTTTTCCCCGTGATCTGTGTCCCCATGGGACTTGAGGACACATGGTGACTGTGTTTGTTGCTGGCAGGTGACAAGCGAGTGGCAGTCGGCTTGGAGTGCCCTGTCAGTGTCTTTGCTAGGAGCCTCTCTCCCCGGGGTGGCATCCCTGGGGTTTGCAACATGCAGGTCTCGGACGGAGCAAGAACCGCCCCAGAAAGCAGCAAGAGGCTTGTTCAGGCTCGGCGTACCTGCTGGCAGCACGGCAAAGCTGCTCTTACTGCAATTATTGTCTTCTACCGTCCCCATCTCTCTCTCCTTCGTGCCTTGCTAAGCTCCTTGGCACGGTCTGGCTCATTCTGACTTCCAGGGGGCTTTGCTGGCAGCGAGGTGGAGGGGGCTTCTCTCTTTGCAGACCCTGCTGTAAAGCCCGTGCCCGTTTCTTGCCTGTGCCGCCCCAGCAACGCGAGCGGGAGGTGCCGTGGCCGTGTTGCTGCCCCTCGGGGGGCTGCCCGCTCTTCGGAGGCTCCCTCGTTGCCCCTTTCTCTATAGGCGGGGGCTGTCGGGGGCTCAGGTAGTCAGATTTGTGCCCCAGTGACCTACCCGCTGCCCACCCCCACCTCTGGGGTCTTTTGGCTAACATGAGAGGAGGATGAGGAGGCCTAGGTACAGAAAAGAGAAAGGCTGGAGTTTCCACTCTTCTCTCTGTCTCGGATGATGCTCGCTGCTTCCCCCTTTCTCGCTGTCCTTGTTTTGCTGGCCAGCACACCACACGTGAGCCTCCTTGTCCGTCCTTCCCTTTAGTGAGCTGGGCTGAGGAGATTTTGGGAAGCAGCTAGTCAGAAGGTTATCTCACCTGGGCTTCTGAAGGGGATGGAGGATCCCGCTGGACAGAGCAGGGTGCATAGGTACGTCCGTCTTCGGGGTTTCAGTGAATTTCTCTGCATGTTAATACTGCCCAGGCCCCTCCCATCCCATTCTCTGATGACAGGAGGTTGACATGATGTCGTGAAATTCAACTCTGAGGACCTGTCCGAGCATAGATAGAAAAAAAAAAAAAAAAAAAAAAAAAAAAAGGAAAAATAAAGAAAAAACAAACAAAAGAAAAAAGCCCCAAAACCCAAGCCATTACTCTGGTAGCTGTGAGGAGGCTCTGATAGCTTTAGGAAGCAATGAGACAGCACTGTCCTTCACCACCGCTTCCTAAATATTAGAGGCAGGCTGGTCCTTGTGAATCCTGAAGTAACAACTATTAAATGTAGACTCTTGGGATGGGGGGACTACATGAGATGTCAAAATTTTGCCTTTAAAAAATGATGCCAGTGTTGATTTGCTCATTGGCCATGGCTGTGGATGCAGCCTGGGTTGGGATTAGCTGAAGTGCCTGCCGGGGTGAGTTCTGTGTGCTGGTAAAGATGCTTCGCATGGGAGCAGACAAAATGTTTTCTTTTACGAGCACCTGAGAGAAGAGGGTGCCTCCGGGGAGCACAAGGGGACCTCAGTGCTGGGCAGAATTGTTCAGAGACAACTTTGAGGAGGTGCTGGTTCCTCAGCAGTAATTCACACCATCATCTGCTGCTCAGAGTAAAACATGTAGATCATGGCAAAGGCAGCAATGTTGAATCATAGCTCGCTTGATCTTCACCTTCTTTTTACCCCTTTTCACTCATTCACCAGTATGTATTATGGCCGAGATGCTGTAGGTGTGTGAAGAAAGACCGATTTATGTTAAATGAATTCGCAGTGCCCTGTGTTGCCACCAGTGACTGTCTTGCTGTTGGTGACATGGGGATGAGAAACAAACTGCTCTTCTGTCCCACGAGACACGGCTTTTATACCTAAAGATATTAGCAGGCAGGCAGCAGTGCAGAGAAAAGCAGGAGTGGCGGTGGCTTGCAGGGGAAATGGAAAGAACTTAAAACACCGAGCTTGTGAAATGCAGACCAGCCTGGTGCGGCAGGGTTAGTCCAAGGAGGTGGAGGGGCTACTTTGGAAATGGGAGATGTTGGATTGGATGCAGTGGGCTTGGGCTAAGAGGAGCGAAATTGTCGTCTCAGTCTGAGGCTGTGTTCAGAAATCTGAAACGCCGGATTACTCAGACAATGCCACCGTTCCTGCCTCTGCGCTGGAGATATTTAAAAACTGAATGGGTAAAAGTATTGAGAGCACGCTGAGGCGGGAGAAGGAGGAAAAAAAAAAAAAAAAAAAAGGTTCTAATGGGAATTTTTTTTTCAGATTCTAGCCTTTATGATTACAGACTGCTTTGTTTGGTGGTTTGGGGAAGAGTCTGCTCTGCTTGTGTTCTGTAGGAAATGATAAAATGCTTTGCCTGTGTTCGGGTCAAGTGACTTCCTTTTCATTCTGAATTTGGTCCCCCTACCTCAACCTTGGACTGAAGCCCTCGCAAGCGGTGGTCCAAGGCGAGCGCCAGAAGACACCATTCAACCGGACGCTCCTCCACCCAAACGCGGCATATTCCTGCAAAGGGATATTTGCCCTCCCGAGCACGGGGGTCTGAGCACTGAGGTGTGCGACTCATAGCACACTGTCCTCGCCGGGCCAGTACGGCTGAGCGGGCCCTGCAGAAGGAGGGAGGAGAAGCGAAGACCGCGTCTCTTCCCGCAGATGGGAGAAGCCCGGCTCCTGTGGGCCAGGTATTTGCTGACCCTTCAGGCCCTGTTATGACCCCAGGTAGGTCGTGACCTGCAGCTTGAGAAGATTTGAGGAGATCCGATTTAGGTGAAGGGCGTTGGGCAGTGAAATCCAGGCCAGCTGGGTGAGTGCCGAGCTCTGAGGGGAGGACTGGGGCTTAGGCATCCCCACAAAAGGGATGGAAAGGCCTTCCCCTTCTCTTCAACAGACATGTTTTCATACTTTAAAAGGTCCTTGCATGGTAAGTCAGGAGAGCCTTTGGTTTGCAGACTTTGGGCTTGATTTAAACATGAACAACACTTGAAAAATATTCATCTCTCCTCTACTCCCCTAAGATGCATCCAAGTAGGATGTGCTCAGCACTGGCTTAATGCTCCTTTTAAAAGAGAGAATTTTGTCCAAAACCACCCTTCTGTTGGAGCCTATAATTAGCAATTAAAGCATAAAAAATATTTCCATCGAGTGACTCCTAAATAAATGCTTGTCACTGCTGATCAGAGTTGGTTTATTTCCATGTGTGTTTTCCTTCCTTCTTTTTTTGTATAACTTACAGCCCTGTAAATGCTCAGCAGCTGTTAATATGATTCTGTCGATACGTTTACCATGGTGATTTGGCTATATTTGGCGAGCGTGTGAAGAAATCACTCACTGGTTGGAAGGCGGAAAGACAAGCTGTCGATATCAAGGGAGAAATGCTAATAACCCTGGTGACAAATCATTCTGGGGAATCTCAAAGGGTTAAAAAAAAAAAAAGAAAAAGAAAGAAAAGCAGCACTTCCCAGAGACAAGGGCCTTGGCAAAGTGAAGGTGACTCATCAGGAGCTGCAGACACCAGCTGTCATCTCCAGCTTCTCCTGTGCTTAATCACTTCACTTTTCTAAAGAAATATTTTGTTCTAATTCAAACAGACCTGGGCTTGTTTGTTTTTTATGAATTATTTACTGGTGAGAAGAACCTCTTGAGGTATCCATCTTCACTTAGAAATAAGTGGACTCTCAGAGCCTGCTGCAGCGCTTTAATGCAGTCAGTGCCCTCCATCATGGGCCTTGTTTTTCTTTTTTCTTTTTTAACACCCACTTACATCCAGAATAAGCTGCAGAAAGTCAGCTCTGGTACTTGTTCTGTACAGGAGGGAATGGAAGCAGACTTTGGCCTCCTGGAAAAGCTCTTTGTCAGACATCTCTGCTCACACACGTGGGACTGTGATATCCCGGTTGGCCCTTGGGCCCTGTTGCTGCTGCAGCTTTTGCAGCGGGAAGCGTGTCTCTATATCCCACTTGGTCCGCAGCACGTGCACACGTGGGCCTGTGTGTATGCTCACTTTGTGTCACTGAATCTCCCCTTGGGGCTCTGCCACCTCCCCAGCTCCGGGTGAAATTTCTGTTACTTAATAAACCCCCGACTAAATTCCACCTGGCAGTTCCTGCGTTCTACTTTTTGCACATTTATAGCACTTCCAGCAGCAATAGGAGCTCATAGGATATTTTGCACTCCCAGAAGATCTGATCCAGCAGCCATGGAAGTAAATAAATGGAAAAATTTGCACTGACTGGAGTGGGCATCAGATTAGTCCCTAAATGTTAGTTGATCTGCTTTGGGGTTATGACAGACAAATATTGCCCTAAGGTTACAGCTACAGGAATAATCGATCTACCTGTCTTAGATACGTCTAGGCTGCCTATCATCACTGTAATATCTGTGTGTTACCTCCCAGGAAGATTGTGCTTGGCCAAATAAGTTGCCTTTTCTTTGTGTGGTCTGAGACCAGACTCTTGCGGTTTTCAGTATATTTAAGATCATTTCTATTTGGCACTTATCTGAGCCACAGGATATTGCTACTTGACTGCAATATCCTTATTACTTACTACTTATATTTCATTGATGTTTTTATTTATTTATTTACTAAATGAATAGCATAGTCTGTAAATAGATGACTTGGTCTTCGGAACAATTTAGGCATAAAGGCATAGTCTGGAGTGTGATTTAGCTTGAGTGGTGTAAGTCACACACTTAGACAGGCTTCTAAATGGCAAGAAAGATAATCCCATCAGGCGGTCTGTAAAACAGAACAAGCCTTGAGAGTGGCTTTCTTGTGTAGAATTACACTTAGAGATGCAATTAGAAGGAAAGGGATTCAGGACCTTGGGAGGCTGAGAGAGGCACTGATTATGTATTAGACGCTTAGTTTCACTATGGCCCCTTCGTACAACTGAGCAATGTCAATAAACTGGAAAGTAGATGGGTGCAGTCTCACAGAATAGTTTCTGGCTCTGGCCAGAAACCATTTCAGCATCGATTTGGCAAAAGGACTTTGCACTGACCCCGCTTGCAGCTACCAGCACACTGCAGACCTGTTGGGAACATGATAGGGCCATGCTGTCGTGGGCAGCCTTTGCTCCTTCCCGTGGGCTGTGGGACATGGGGCATCTTTTAGACGAGCTTCAGGGCTGCTCTTTTGTAAGCCAAGAGTTGCACAGGATAAAGATGCCTGAAAGCCATTTCTGTTCAGAGAATGGGAATGACGCCTGGAAAATAGGATGTGTGGAAGTGTTTCCTTTACCTAAGTCAACAGTTTCTTTGCTTTTCATTCCCCATATTTTTATCCTGTCAGAAGGCCTTTTAAAAAAAAACACTTTTTTTCTAAGGAGTGTTTTTGACGCTTTGACATCCAACCCCATTCCTCCTGCCTTCCTACCCCTTCACCTTGCAGACCTTTAGTCCTCAATATCTGCTGGACTCTCTCTGCTGCCCTCCCTGTGTAAAGATAAGACATTTGGACTGTATTCACCAGTGACATGTAAAGTAACATAACTGAAGACATCCTTGGGATTTTTGCTGCTTGCTATGAACTCTGAGCTCCTATACATTATAAAGCAGTTTCTGATAAAAGGCACAATGCATAACAACTTAGCTTCACTTCTGAACTAGTTTCTTACCTTTATTCTTGTGTGAAAAGTTCTTGACACAGTGTTGATTTTCTTGAGATCATGTTTATTTAAATCAGGATAATAATCTACCAAATATACCCTAAAATTATATAGCCATATAAATTCTGTCTCAATATGTTCAGTAAAACTGTCAGGTGATCATTCTTAATGTAAAATGAGACCTTTTCATTTTCATCCAGTCAGTTAGCACTAAATTAACTCTTTGGAACACTCTCGGAGTCATTCATTTGAGTAAATACCCCCAGTTACTTATTGGAATATACAGAATTGCTGTCTGTCTCAGAGCTGGGAGCGAGGGGCTCCTTTTCTTATCCCCGCTCTGACACTGGTCAGTCTGAGGCACTGAGCCAGTTGCTGAACTTTTCTTTAGTGTAGCCACATAAGGGGTCTGTCATAGGATTCTGGATGTGCACAGGATGCCTGAAAACGCAGCTTCAGTAACACCCATGCAAACATGATTTCCCTGGGCAGCTGAAACGTTTGAAAGCTGGTGATTGTGTGTGCACTATTTAGATGTCCAGGCCCACAATGGGGCAGGAGGGAGAGGTGAGTTTCCATTTCCTGCAACCCTGGGGAGACCCTGGAAGTGTCACCGAGGTGCCTCAGCCCTGGCATCCTGCCCACTGCATGGGAAGCACCGACCCACCCAGATGCAGGGAAACACCATCCTTCTCTTGGACCTGAAGAAAGAGGCTTGCCTGGGGCCCTGTATTCTGCTTGCCAAACACAAAAGCAAAATAAAAATAAACGAATCAATGAATCAAATCTTGACTGTCCGGAACCGAGCTGCAAGGAGACACACTCATCCTGCTCCTCCGGGAGATCAAATTCACTGCACAGATCAAAGAAAGAAGAGGAAAAGCTCTTCAAAAATCAGGAAACAAAATTGCCTTGGCCTTCCTTTAAAGAAGGAAAGTTACTGGATCGCGGCCTAAAAGAACCAAAAGTGGAAAGCATCAAAGTGAAGCTTTTAGTCAAATGTGGCTCTGTGAAAGGTGAGGTCTGCCAGGTACTAGATGTCCAGCTTGAATCAGAGAATGGTATGTGGGAGTGGAAAGCATGGACAACCTTCAGATCCTTGAGAGCATTCCCTTATTCTGCCTACAAGAGCTCTGTATTCCTACCCCTCAGGAGGAAAAAAAAAAAATAAATAAAAAGATTAAAGCAGAGGATATAAATTAAAAATCTCTTCAGATGAGGCTGTTACCTTTCTTATTGCTTCCTGTTGATGTACATTTCAGCTATAATTTACCTAAAAATTGGGGTGGGGGAGAGGTTGCGTCTCCTCAGGTGGATGGAAAAGGAATTCACGCTCATTCGAGTACTTTTGTCAGGTGGCTAGTGCAGATTGAGTCGTTACCATCAAACTGGACGAAGGAGCAGGGTGACAGCTCCAGCACTTCACAGCTTCGGTTGTGGGCTTCCATGTAACAGGAGGCTCTGCTCACACCAACCACGTCTTTCTTCAGGTGTAAAATAGGGCAGATTTGCTTCAGCTGCGCCAGCTCCCAGCCAGGCTGCTCCTTGCTTCTTCTCCTTTTTCTGTCCTAGCGTCGGCTTCTACAAACCAGAACGGGGAGGCTGCAGGAAATGTTCTGATTTCCTAATCTCTTTGCAAACTGGGCAGGGTGGCCTGTTCCAAGGCCACCAAGACCCCAAGGACAAGAGAATCACTAGCTCATAGCAGGAAGAGCCAAGTAGCTGTGCACAAGAAAGGCTTTGTCCAACCTGCTGACCAAACTCTTCCTATTACAGCAGAGCTTTTGCACAGCGTTTTGCACATGAGCGAAGTCACTGAAGAGATCGTCTGCTTCACTGCTGCTGGCCCTGTCTGAATTACAAGGCAAGAGGGCACCAAGAACTCTACTAGACAGGGTTAGATAAGTAAGAGCAATGGGCAGGCATCGCCGTGTTTGCATTCAGGCCTGCCAGACTCGGTAGCGAGCTGGGAAGCTCTGCTGCTCCTGCCAGCCTGTGCACTGAGCCTGTACATTCTCAGAGTGTTTGTTCCACAGGGGCCAGATGGAAGAGCAGTATTTCTGGGCACTGGTTTGGTGATGGAATGGAGGTGAAAACAAGGGTGGGCAGCACATCTCCGACAGAGGAGGAGATGCCAGCTCACCCTTCCATCATAGTGTTTTGTCCCATGTGCCACCATCGCTTCAGCTTTCTCTGACTTAATCCTCAACAGCTCATGGACTTTGAAGATCTGTTCTTGGCCTGGCACGGCGAGATCTTTCACTCTGTGTTCTTTGGAAACTGGCAGCATCCACAGGGTACGGCAGCAGAGGCCAGAGAGCCACCGTGCTTTGCACAGTGCCTTCATTGTACTCCCTGAATAGGAGCCTGTGGAAGAAGCTCCGGGGCTTTCTTGATGAGCAAGGCTGGGGAGGTCACACTCTGTTCTTTCTGCCAAGTCAGTCAAATAATCCCATTTTGAAAGCGAGGCAGAGTGAGAGAAGTGAAGCATATGTGAAAGCTGCCATGTTGGAATGCAGGTTTCATTCAGTCCCTCTGCTTTCTCCTCCGTAGCTCCGGAGTTTTTGGAGATCACCCCTCCATTTTTTTAGGTGCTAAGGTAGGAGTAGTCAGCTGAACAAAGATGGAAGAGTAGCAGAAAGAGATCTGGAGTATAGAAGATGACTGAGTGACCTCGGATCAGTCATGGCTTGTGCAAGCGGCAGGGCTGCGTACAGAACGGGTGACACAGTGGTCAAGTCTGCTCAGTGCTCAGCCAAAGCTTTGCAAGGGCAGGAGGGGGTGGACATGGGACAAGCCTAGAGGATGCGGAAGAAATAATAAGGGATCTAGAAAATGCTCTTCTGAGAGAAGATAGGACTAAATGTGGGGCAGATAAATAATGTCAGATCTGTAAAGGTTTTGGCAAGCAAGAAGTGCCCTCTTCAGATAAGGCAGATAAGTTAGAGCTTATGTTGAAGTATTTGTGTCAGCTATTATTTTCTAACATAGGGATAACTAACCAGAATTCAGGGACTTCTGATAGGTTTCAGGAGCAAGTTAAGCAAAATTATTTCAGGAATGTGTTGAATGTAGCTGATTCTGCTTTGGGACAGGCAGAAAAAGCAGATGACCTCTTGTTCACCTCTTGTGGATGATTTGGTGATTCTCCAGATATCAGGTTCCCACAGTTGTGCAGGCACAAGATGTGGAGCATTGGCTGCTCCCCTAGGAATATACCACAGTTCCATTTCTGTGAAAACTGAATATTTAAGTAAACTGTTGGATGTGGAGAAATTTTAATATATAAGAGGCATGGCAGATTAAGGAGTAGGACCAGCAGTTGGGAGCAGAAGGGTTTCCATCTAAGTTTGCCATCACACAGTCAATTGGAAGATGGGAGAAAGCAGCTCCATGCCTAGAAGAAAAGGAAAAAAAAGGATACAAAGAGAATGAATGGACTGTGTGGAGAGTGGAAGCACAGAGCACAGCTAGACAAAGCTTATACCCCTCATATAGACCTTATATCCCTCAAGCAGCAGAGGTCAGGGCTGCTGGTGTGTGGTGGCTCCAGCCATCCCGTGGCATCATCTGTCCAGGGGAAGTCACAAACTGGAAGCAGCTGTGCGCGGAGCCCGGGGAGGACCGTCCTCCCGTGGGTGCCCAGGTCTCAGCAGAGACGCTGTACACCAGCGTGCTGAGGCCTTTCATGTGTCTTTGCTCAGGCTGACCTGGAGCTATTTGCCCTATCTGGGATTTTGCATGGTTTGTTTTATTTTACTATGACATTGTTTAGTGTTTACAGGTTACTTGGGTTAGAAATTTTACGGGTGTATTGATTGACTGGTCTTTTCTGTCTTTTTGGTGAAGATGAGACAGAATTGAGAGAAATGGTCCCAATTCCCCAACCAAACTAGGCTATTCTTCTTACAGATGGCTGGCAGTTTCTTTCCAGCCTTTTCCTTTGCTACCATCTTGCTATATACAACCATGCACACAGGGCATAGGTTTCTTCCAGTGTCATATAATATTTTTAAAACTCGTATTTGTGCAGAGCTTTGTATTTCTGCTAGGATAACTCCTGCTTCTAGATACATGCACCATGGTTTAAAAAAAAAAGAAAAGGGAAAAAAAGAGCAAAATCAGCGTAGTTCTTCTGTGCAAGGTGTTTGTGTGCAGCAGTGTGTCAGAGACCGCAGCAGGATGTTCTGCTCTGGTGTAACCTGACATAGAGCCTTGCAAGAGCTACTTCTCCTCCTACGGAGAACAGAGGTGGGAAGGAATGGGCTAGCAGAGAGATGAATTCATCCACTGAAGGGTGTGCTGCAGTTTTGGGGGTGACCACACACTTCATTTGTGACGGCAGCAGCTGCAGATGTGGACCTTTTCTGCCCTTTGAAAGAGTGCAGGGTTCCTCACTGCCCCTGGGACTTTCTGCTAGCAGTGGGCATGTGCAGTTATCCCAAGGAGGATGCGTCAGCCCTGCAAAGTGTGTCTGAACTGCCTGCTCTCATTTCTCCACTGACCACTTCTCTATTTTTATTGGTACCCGCATTACTCCATTAGCGTTTTATCACTTCAGCAATGCTGGTGATAAATAGCACCATATTGGTGCCCAGCGGGCACCACGATCGCCCTGCTGTAAGGTGCCGTGTGGATACCTGTGCCCGAGAGCCTCCCCAGACGGGTGCTGCTTTGACAAGCTGCAGTTCCAGCTCCTGGCGCTCCGTACCTCGAAGGTCGCAGTCTAAGGAAGCAGGGAGGCAGCAGGCGGGAAGTTCTGCCTCTTGGTCTCTCGCTTTATCTAGAGACGGCTGGAAAGCACAAACTCTACTGAGATTAAGTTATAATTTAAGGCAGTGAACATGTGCTCTGCTGGCAGCTATAAAGATTCAAATCATAAAGTTTTACAGTGGAACAGTTTCTGTAAAAGCATCGTTAGGAAGGGGGAATCGTGCCTTTAATTCTTATGACATATGGGGCTGCATGGTTTGTTTTGGTTTTAGTGGTGCTTGGTGTGAAATGGGGTGGGGTCCCAAGCCCATCTTTCCATTTAAAGCCACACCTGCCTTCCCCAGGGTCCTACTGTTCAAGAGCCTCAAGAAGGACTGGACATGTGTGTTCATTCCCATCTAGCAGTGAGTTTAGGATACCCGAATGCTTGGAGATACCATAGCGCACTGTAACTTAATGTTCACCTCATCAGACTTTGTATGGTGAAGGCCCTGCTTCACATTGCTGTTCTTTCAACTGTCCGATTTTCCATGATATCAGCAGGGAAAGGAAAGCTCCCCCCGAGCAGATTCTTGCCTCCAAAGGGTAGTGGGCAGGGAGTGTGTGTTGCGCTGCATGTGGGGACAGCATGTGCCGCTGCTGGGCTCAGCGGAGTTTCCCTCTGAAACTGCAGACCGAGAGCTTTTGGCCTTTCCAACTAGCTGGAAGAAACATGATTTCGGGTCTGCTGTGTAGTCATTTTATGGAGTCTGTGGAAATCTAGGCTCAGATACAAGTATTATAAGCACGTTATAAATGCCTAGACACATCAGTATAGGGTTACAGCCAGGTCGGGGATACTGAGGTGTGTTAGGCTGTTGAATATTCTTCGGAAGGATGGATTAGCTTCGTCATTCATTCAGACTTGGAAACCAAGTTGGGCTGTTATGTCCCATAACACTTGCTAATGTGCAAGGGGAAACACCACCACGGGTTGTTTCAAGTTTCAGCCTCACGGAGGGTGGTTTTCTCCATCTGTAATGTCTTTGCTGTGGTAGTTGTTAGAGTGGAGGCTTGATTGCTTTCAGCAAGCGAGGTCGGCAAAATCTGGGCTTCGGAAGCGGTCTGACACAGCTGCTGAAAATCTGCAGCTGCTTCATGAAAGGCCAATGAATTAAAGCATAATATGAATAATACAGTCAATACAGCAGCCATGAGTTGTTTATTTTTATGTTAAATTCAATGCATTTTTGTCGCCCTCATATTTTGAGTGATCAATAGGCCAAAGATTTTCGTATTAACAATACTCGGCCGTGTTGTAGAAGTGGGGAGAAGTGTGAGATTTTGGCAGCTGGTTAGACATGCAAGGTTTTTGTCATCTCTTTGGGACGTGTGGAAAGCAGTTTGAGATTATGGAGAAGCATCACAGCTATATGCATTTGCTAAAAGATCAGCAGTGAAATTGTTAACATTATTCCCATTTCAACTGTTATCTTCAGCCTTTAGAATTAGCACTCCGCTGGGGAGAATAGACTCAGGCAGCCCTCTCGTGCTATGATTACAAGATATTTATGGGAGGAAGAATGCTTTGCTGGTGTGACTACCCTTGGTTCATCTTTCAGTTGTATTTATAAATTAAAGCACAGAAACTTATTCTTAATGAAAATTAAGATCTGTGGAGCAGATGCTGGGTGTGTAATATTTAGAGCTTTGAGCCTAAGGAGAGGGCTGTGTTCTGCCGAGTTTTGCAGTTGGGCTCCGGTTATGGGGTTTGCATGGATGAAACATCGTGAGTTGAGCTGAGCTGCAGCACTGTGGGGTTTGAAATGGGTGAGTTTTACTATCCCGAGTCTTGGGATTTTATTTGATTTGGCAAAGAGCTCAGGTAGAATCTGCGGAGATGGGAATTTCATAGCCTTCATCTGCAGCATGGAGGAGCTGGCATCTAAGGTCATGTCAGCATCTTATGTATGGAAACAAGGCTCTTAATCTATTATGCTGGGCAGCAAAAGTGACTTCCCAGCCCTGACTGCTGGCTGGCAATATTGCCTTTAAAGCTGGTGTCAGGGGATGAGATTGAGTCCTGTGGCGTTACGGCCGAGCCTTGTTCTGGTTTTGATTCCTCCCTTTGCAGAGAGCGTAGATGAGCTGGGATCAGGCTGTGCGGCGGCAGCAACCCAGCGTTATTGAACCTGTCCCCCTCACTCTCCCAGGCAGTCACACGTGCGTCTGGCCAGATTTGCAGGACTCAGCAGCGGACAGCCCGGGCCCCACTTACTCAGAGGAACAGATCGATAACAGAGGCGGGTGATAGATGAGGAGAGTTAGGGATGGATAATCTGCTGAATTTACATGACCCAGGGTGGTCCAGGGACGGCTGCAGCTTTGCTGGGAGACTTTCAATAGGAGACAGAAGTTGCCTTAGTTTCCAGCTGCTGACTGCATTTTAAAAACATTGCAGGGTCTGTTTGGGTGGGTGGAGGAAGCTGCCAATTGTGAGCAGAAAATAAAAAGAGGCATGTTCACTGCCTCGCTTCAAGACTGCACCCCCCAGAGCTGCTCTTCAGCCGCAGAGCTCCTGAAAAGGCTGCGTGAAAGGGAGAGCCCTGTGCCATGCACCCATCTGCCCGTCCGCCGAGCCGGAGCTCCGGGGCTTCTCCCTTCTCGGCAGCTTCAGGAAGAAGGAAATAACTGCCAGGACTGGCAGGAGCTGCTTTGAGATATGATATAGAAACATATTCAATATCATATTTGACATAGGCGTTAGGTCAGCCTGGTCAGCTCACTCTGGTTTCAGTCCAACCCCCGCTGTGTCTCCGATGCCTCATTAGCAAATGCATCGTAAAAATAAACGTCAGCAGGCAAAAGAGAGCAGTGAAAAGCTGCACTTTTGAATAAGAGAAATCTGATTCCAACTTTCTAGTCCCATTGATACTGGAGTGTGGAGTTGCAGGGCTTAATCCTGTAAGATGCTGCTAAATGCCTTCTGTCATGAGAACAGAGCATATGCCAGCAACCGGATTTCTGGGAGGAAACTTCCCTTGAATTAAGGCTACCCTGTAACTGTTTACAGTGGTGTCTTCCTTTTGTCTTTTTTTGTTTGATCTTTCACAGAAGCATCTGGTCTGGCCATTGCTGGAGAGACCGCACTGGGCTAGAAGGATTGCAGGTCAGTTCTGCCCACAAGTGACAGCTCTTATGCCCATAAAATTATAACCTTCCTGCTAGCTGAAGTGCACTGCTGACATTTGCCTGCTTTGATTTAAGTGTTTTAGCTTTTTCCATAATGTGTCAGTGTGATTTGATCTCAAATCCAGGTTTTGTAAGAAAAAAATGTTTACAAAAGCCTAGAGGGAAAAAAAAAAAAAAAAGCTGTAATTTGAAATAAGTATATACACAAATTGTACAGAAATCAACCTCCCTTCTTTCCTTTCATCCATCCACCTTGGAAGTCAGGCCTTGAAATATTCAGTTTGTGCACAAAAGTCTGAAAGATAAGGGACTGCAGAGTGACTGGAAGCAAAAGTGAAGACAGCAAAGCTCTTTTTGATATGCACACTGATAAAAGTGCCAAAATGCCCTGATAGGAGAAAGTAAAATAGGTTTTCATGATTCTTTCCCATGCAACACTCTCAAAAGTTCTAGAAACAATTACATTCGGACAATAGAAACAATAATCGGAGCATATTATTTTACTGAATTAGATCCTGAAGGTGCAGTTAAATCTATTTTGGGTGCTTTTTTTTTTTTTTTTTTTAGAATAAACTTATTCCCTCTGCTGCGGTGCGGCCTTTGCTGTTTGTAGGTTGTTTTCCTTGTGTATCTAGTTGCAGAGGTGATGTCTTGTGATGTCTCAGGTCCTCTTCTGCTTGAAGATGCCTGTCCACAGGTAAAGTGAGCATTTGTGTATGTTATTTCTGCTTGATACTGTTTTTTATCAGTGACAGAGCATGGCTAAGAATGGGCTGGTTTCATGCCAATGCTTGTAGGCTGTGGGAGGGGTTCTTAGATTGAGAGTGACTGAGAATCTTAAAACCGGACGGAAAACTTGCTATTCCCAATGGAGGAAGACCTTAAAGGGACTGATTTTAAAGGGATTTCCCCTGCCTCCTTCCCTCACCTCCGAACTGGTGCTGAGTAAACACCTCAGGGTTTGGCAGGCATGGCTGTGCTGCTGAGACGGGACAGCTGGTGACGGCCTCACGTGGGACATGCTCTGCTCTGAGAGCTTTTGTGCAGCCTCCTGAAGAACTGCAAGGACAGTTGCTGGGAGTAGGAAGCTCCTCTTCTCTTGGCTGGAGGGGCCACCTGTATGGCCACGATGTGTTTCTGTAGCTGGGTTGGTTGAAGCACTGCAGCATCCCACAGCCTAGTGATTGCAGGAGCTTCCTGGAGGGGGAGCATGAATGGAACAAGGAGATGGGAGTTCCTAGAAGGGCAGACCAGTATCCAGGAGTACTTTTATAAATGTCTTGGTAAAATATGTTAACTTCAGCAAGAGTCGTTGCATTGCTATCAGAGCTCTTCGTAGGCAAGGCCTTTATTTGAATGCTCTTCAGTTCTTCCTTTCCTTCTTCCAAGGAAAAGAAGAAAAAAAAAAGGATCAGCGTGGGAAGCCCAGCGTGGATATTTTAACCCCGGGAGGTGGCCAAGCAAGCACAGTGCTGCAAGGTTTGCTGACAGCAAGACGTAGTTTCAAGGAGGAACAGGGTGCTATAGTGGTCAATGAGCTGTTGCATTAAAAGTAGAGAAGTTTCAGAAAAGCCTGGAAGCTTCCTAGTTTTAAACAATTCTGTTCAGCAGTTAAGAAAAGACATTGTCTCGTATCTGGCTGTTCTGTATGTGTGTAATGTATATATACATTGAAATATAAGCATATGTTGGGCATATGTGTCTTCTGTGAGAAAGTATGTACACACATATCTAGATGCACTCGCACACACGCCTAGCCTGGGCCCTTTGTACATTTGTGTTTATTGAATAGGCTTAATACAGGGCAAAGTTCCCTTTGCTTCCTACTTCCTGACATTTCAGGGAGAAAAAATGTCCTGCTGTAGCCTCGGTAAAATAATTGAGCGAATAACTTAAAGGAGGCAAAAAAAAAAAAAAAAAAAAAGCAAAAAAAAAAAGCCGTATTGCTCCAGTTAAGGAATTAGCCTGCCTAGCCTTTGCAATAAAGCTCCTCTCCCTCTCTCCCTGTCAGTCCTGTGGCACCCTCCATGCTCTGTGTTTTAATTCTAGTCTCTAATCTCAGCCGCTCCTGTGATAAATTAATTGTAATGATAGAGGCCCCAGTTACGAGGTCTGCACCGTTTGCTTGTAATCTGAGCGACAGGTTTAGGGCCTGCTTTATTTAAGATGCGAGGGTAATTACATGGGAGTTAGCATATGCAGGCAGGGAGATATGATTCATTCTCCCAGCGACGGCCATGACACAGCTGTTTGTCGGATAAAATAGAGGAACCGTGTTGTTACAAAATGTTCCCCTTATTATACCTCATTAAAAACAAGGCTGCGATAAGTCAGACCTGGCAATGAATAAAATGTATTGCCCCCTGTAAAAGCTGATAGGAGAGAAA
Organism: Microcambeva ribeirae; assembly: GCA_035222435.1. Lineage (NCBI taxonomy): Eukaryota > Metazoa > Chordata > Actinopteri > Siluriformes > Trichomycteridae > Microcambeva > Microcambeva ribeirae. The sequence continues at coordinate 22,563 of JAYECN010086914.1, forward strand.
GAGGGTCTTCGAAGCAGCCTCAGGTCATTTATTTATTTTTTGTTCTCTTTCACTCGCCCTGTTCTTTCCATTGCTCTGTCTTTTTGCCTTGCGCTAGGTGGTGGAAAATAAAAAAAAAAAAAGGAATGTTTTCTCTTTCTTTTTTTTTTCTTTCTTCCTTTCTTTCTTTCTTTGAACCCGCGTACGCCCTCCCCTTCTGGGAGCAATAGCAGATAAGGCAGAGTCCGGCCAACGGCAATTAGCAAAGCCTTTTGCAGAGAACAAAAGGGGAGATTTGTTCCCATCGGCCTAACACGAGTTGTTCCTCTTCACCTTTCCTGAATGCAACAGGCTGGGAGAAATCGGAAGATCGCTATCCAGCGGAGGGGGGCCCGGGCCTTCAAAGTCAGGTTATTAAAAAAGAAAAAGAATTAAAAAAAAAAATCAAAATAATACCAAACCGTTCCTTTCAGGAGACAAAAAAATATTCCGCTTTTTCTTTTCCTTTCTTTTTAAATAACCTTAGAAGTTTCAGGTGATTCTCTCCTTTTTCCTTTTTTTTTTCATCTGCAGGAAAACAGCAAAAGTTTAAACAATAAAAGCAAGAAGGGGGAGAGAAGGCCACAAATGACTTCTGAGAGTCATATGAGGGCGAGATGTGTTCGAAAGGGACTCTCTGAACTGGTGTGCTGGAGCCGATGCATAAATCCGCCGCCTCTGAGCGTGCCTGGGCGCAGCAGTTCAAAGGATGCCTTTCGCTCTTTCACCAGATTTTTTTTTTTTTCCCTTGCACAACCTTTAAGCTGTCAGACTTTGTGAGCTGCAAGCATTCCTGTTTATTTATTTATTATTTTGGAGCCCTAAGGACACAACGCCGACTTTTGTTTCAATATTTTTATTCGAGAGAAAGCTTGGGCAGTTTTCAAATAATAACAGCGGTAATGGGTCATGTACGCTTTGAAGGGCTGTCATTTAGGTGAAAGTCACCAACCAACTTGAGCAAAACTCGCGGCAGGCAGCTGTGGCCTTTTGGAGCCGTTTGTATGGGCTGCATTAAAGCAAATGACGTGTGTCTTGTTTTTTCTAGCAATTTTTTTTTTTTTTGAACTCTGATCAATACATTCAGCTGCCTCTTCTCAGACCATTTGCTTCTCTTTTGCGTATGCTGCCCTCTTTTCTTCCCACAATAGCTGCAATGAATGAATGAGGCTGATTGATAGATTGGTTAGTTTATTTTTAACTTAAGCTATTAAGGGAGATTTATAAAAGCATCATAATTTTTCTCTCTGACTAGATATTTAAGTTATAAACACTGTAACATTTGACTAACAAGATATTGATCTGTGTTCGATTTAAAAATTAGATTCAATATCTTAGAAATAACTTGTTGAAGTACCAGACTTAGCAAATTAGTTACTTTCTAGGGTTGTTCCCTTGGGAATAAGTCCTGTTTGTAAAAAGTAAAACCTGCTTTGCATCCTGAATGCCAGATTTTCTGAAGAGAAGGTCATTGCTCATCTGCTGCGCTCGGGCCCTGTGCTGCCCTGTGGCTCTTGACGGGTGATGGCAGCATGCTCAGGAGCGGCCGTGGCACCAGAAGACATTGCCATGCCAGGGAGCATCGTCATGCTTTTCAACCCATTGCAAAGGTAGGACGATAGAGTCCAAATTTCTCTGCACAGTGCAAAGCAGACCAAATCCTGGTACCTATCCTGTGTTTGCATCCCACTGCTGCTCCTGGCTTCTCCCGCCCCAGCCAGAAGAGACAGAGCGTCTGCCAAGTCCAGAGGTCTTGCCTCTGCCTGGCAGTAGGGTTTTTTAGGAGCCGAGTGACTGCTAGGCTGGGAGCAGCAGCAGCTTATGATGAGGGTGAGTGTATCATGGACCTGCAGGGCTGTGCGAGCTGCTGCTGCTTGAATTGCTTTGCAGCACTGCATGGCGACCATTTTAGCTGTATGAATGTAACAGCTACGCACTCGTGAAGGGCCTGTCCTGTCCACACCGCCTTGCTCCAAGGGTGTGAGTCAGGCGTGCCCTCATGCAAAGCCTATAGCATTGCCATGAATGAAGATGGTGCTGCTGCACGCTTGGGGAAGAGGACGGTACTTTTTGAAGGCCTGGATCGGAGGGATTGCAGCAGAATGGAGTGCTGTTTGGATGGCTCTTCCCAAATCCCTGGGTTAATCACACTTTCCAAGGCTGGCTTGCTTGTTCTTTCATCTGCTTTTCCCGCTTCTGTATTGATCCTCTGTACCAGTTCCACTTTTCTGAGTAGATCTTGTTGACAGAGATGTAATGAAGTATCTTATTTCCAAATAAAATCCAAAACAAGCAGGAGTAATGGTTCACAGATTCAACCACTCCCACACTGGTAATTTACTAAAATTAAAACTTAATTAAGCCAGGCTCACTCAAAGGTTTTGCATAATTTAGTAGTCTGTCTTGGGTAGGCAGGCAGCTGAGTCAGGAGCTGATCCTGTCATCCAGCTCTGGATTCAGAGTAATTACTTGGCACTTCATGCACTTACTTGTTTTTACCATAAGATCTCAGAACAATTTAGAGGGGGAATTGGAATCACAAGCTTGCTTTTACTGATGGTGAAAATGAGGCCCAGGGAACAGAAATAACCATCCAGGCTCATGCTGTGAGTGGTAGTCGAGTAGAACCCTGATGTCTGCACTTCTGCATCTTTGTTTATGCATCACACCAGCCATTCCCAACTTGTATTTTAAGGCCACATGTCTGCGGAATATGCCACCTTTGAGCAAAGGATCACTTAGACACCACAGGTTAGCAATGTCTGCAGCCAAGTCCCGGTGACAGGAACTGCGTGACTTGCTGGGAGGATTAGGAGCAAGGGAGTGCAGAGCAGGAAAAAGTTGCTCTTCCAAAGATCTTATGGTCCAGAGAGAGAAGACTAGAGGAGCAGTGTTGGAGAGAAATGGGAAGGCTCAAGAAGCCCTAACAGAGCAGCAGCAGAGATGGAAATAGGAGCAAACACTGAATGAGTGGACTACTGTCACTGTATTTTGGGCTGTATTGTCTTCCCCTTCTAAGATATCTCTTGTGAGAGTCTGTTCTCAGACTGGAAAGAAACCTTTCTCCCCAGAGTCACTTGGTTTCCTTATTCCATAAAGAGAAGGGATGAGAAATCCTGACAATATTGTGTACTATGAGCTTACCTCTTGCTTTCAAGGTGGAAACCATAGATTCACGCGTATGGTTAGGTCTTTGTTCTTTCTACATGTGGTTACAGATTCTCTTTGTCACCGTGTCCTCTGCTCCCTCTGAGAACGCTCTGGTGAGCATGGTAGAAGTGGCAAGACCTCTTAGTGCCCCAGTGAAAGCCCATTGGTATAAGCACGGTCGTGAAAGATTATCGCAGAAGAGTTTGTGGCCAGCTCGCCCAGCTCAGGCAGTACAGGCTGGCTCTTCTCTAGCTGCATCCCGGGAGGAACAAGCAGCAGTGCCGCGAGGGCAGCGCGACTCCAGCGAGCTTTCCCAGTTAGGGAGGGCGGGTGTCGTTGTAGCAGCCGGAGCAGAGAGCCCGAGGGATCACAGAGACGAGGAATAATCACGGTTCATGGCTCCTGTAGGCCAGTCAGGCCAAGATCCAGAGCTGTGTGGGTACCCAGTTCCCTCAGACACCCCAGGGCATCTCTGTGGAGTTACCTGGGCGTCGAGGCCTATCCCAGGCGTCCGCCTAGCCACACGAGGACTTCCCTCCGTGGGACTGTGCAGTGGATTCACACCGTAAGGCTTTGAAGCGCAACGGGAGCGGCGTTGCCTTTCTGGCGTTGTTAAGAGAGGCAGGCTTGGCTAAAAGGGATGGGGTGAGCTAGCCGAGTCATCTTCCTCGGGAACCCGGGGGCACGCAGAGGCAGGGCTTGCGGATAGACCCCTCTTCCCTGCTAGGGAACTGGGCAGACCCTTCGACACAAAGGCAGCGACGGCGCAGCTCACGAGGGAAAGGATGTGTAGACGGGAGCTCACCTTGAAGGGAGGACCCCGGCACGCCTCTGCTTGAACGGAAAGGAGTTGCAGGCCTCAGTATCCCGAGCATCAGTGCTCATAGGATACTCGGGGCTGGTGTGGAGGGGAGGGACATCAGCTAGCGGAGGCCTGACGGGATCACCCAGAAGATGCTGGCCCCGAGCGAGGGGAGCAGCACGGCTAGCAGGGGCGCCAGAGCAGAGGCCAGGCCGCCCGCCTCCTCCGGCCCCCGCCGCCGCCGAGGCAGGTGAGTAAATCACGCGGCCCGGCTCTATCATCGCGGGGCCCTTCTTTGTGTGCCGCACAAAGGCGCCGAGTGTTTAAATTTTGGTGCGTTTGGTGTGTTCGGGCCCAGGCCGGGCCGGGGCGGTGCGGGGGGAAGGGGCGGCGGGGCGAGCGCGGGGCTGGGGTCTCCGTGTTGCTGCCCCGGCGAGACAATGCCCGTGGGATGAGGGGGAAGGCTCTTTGTCTCCCGGTTTTATACACTGTCTTTTCAAGGTGGGGAAGGAGGGAGAGGGGCTGAAAAGTTTTTGAATTTCAATCAGGTCGGGCTTTGAAAGCCTTTGGCTTTTGTTGAGGGGAGAGGAGGGGAGGTTTACATTTCAGCTGAGCCTGGTGGACGGGCACTGGGGAGGGGACGGGCAGTCACTTTAATGACATTAGCGTGGCTTTGGGGCTAGTCACCCAAGAGAAGAAAAAGTCATCTCAGAGCCGGGCACCGCCGTTCCTTTGGCACGCAAGCAGAAAGGGCGGCGGGGCGGCTGCTTCCTCTGCGCCCCCGCGCTGGGCTCGTCCGGCGGCGGCTGCCCGGAGGCGCAGGCCCTTCGTGCACGGCTCGTCCCCGCCGCGCGCGGCCACCCCCCTGCCTGCCGCTGCCTGCTCCCGCCATGGCAGCTTGGCCTTGCATAAGCTGGTGAAGAATGGACCCACCCATGCCTGGAAATCCGCCTCCTCCCTGCCTGCCTGCCCACCCCCTTCTCCCCTTTTCTGAGGCGTGAAATGGAGCAGGGAGCAGCTGCCTGCGCTCGGGTGGCTGCCTGCCCCCGTGCTCTGCCGTATAACCTCGGGGCGAGAGGGGGGCCCGGGGGGCCTCCTGTGCTTGGCACTTCAGCCCTCGTCACCACCCTCGTCCCCCTCGCGCCTGGCCGAGTGCGGGGCTGCTGCTGGCTCCCCGGCGCCATGCGTGCTCCTCGGCGTCGCCGTGCCGGGCGGACACGGCCACCGCTGCAGCGCGGCCTTTGGAAAAGCTCGTTCGACCTGACGCCACGAAACCCCCTGGTCGGCCACCGTGAAACTTCCAATCTCACGGCACCGTGACGAGCGAGCGCGGCACACGGAGCGCCGGGAGAATGACCTTCGCCGGGCCGCTCGCCGCCCCGGCCGCGCGGGCTCGCCCGGCACCCTCGGCACCCGC
>JAYECN010087020.1:0-80761 GCA_035222435.1 Microcambeva ribeirae
TGCGTGTGCAGGGGGGTTGGACTAGATGATCTCTAGAGGTCCCTTCCAACCTTAAGCATTCTATGATTCTATGATTATATAGTTGATGGAAGCTTCAGAGCTACATGCAAGGCTGCTTGGAAGGGATACTGAAGAAAGAACTGGGGCTTGGAGATGCCAGTTGCTGTCAAATATTGTGACTTGCTGTGGCAGCAGCAGCCCATACTACCACTTCCCAATGGACAGGAGTAGCAGCAAACCTCACTCTCCAACATTTAATTTCTTGGCTATCTGTCCTTTATCTCTCCCACCCATCTGTCTGTGTGCAGATTGTTCTGGCTCTGTGATTGCTTAATCCACAGGTTAGCAAAATTTTGTACATTTTTGAGAATCTCTGGGTCATTTTTTGTTAAACTTGATTAACTTATGTCTTCTAGCTGGGCATCACATCGTTAGACTCAGTGCCCTGTCTGGTCCTTCTTCAGCTGCCCAGCAAGTCTGCAGCAGGATTGCAGACAGGAGTAGTCTCAAGCCAGTAGAGTTGGCAAAATTCCACCTGTGTATTTCCGTATGCTGAAGGAATAATCTGCAATCAAGGAGGCTGGGTTTTGGAGCAGTATGAAGCAGATAGAGCATGCCTCTGATTTTCCTCTGTGCTCATAGTAGTATTTAGTCCTAAAGGGCTTGATGTAATTCCTCTGAATGCCCTTTTTTTTTTTTTTTTTTTTTGCCACCTCTATGTGGATAGTGCACATATCTTCTCCACTGTGAACTTTTAAAAATACCTACATTTCACAAAATCTTATTCTAGTGTTTCATTGCCTCAGGATAGTCTTGACCGTTTAACCTGTATGTGTCATGCTGTAATGGTATTTCTACGGCATTTGTATCACACAGTACATTTAAGTACATGATCATAATGACCAAAGTGCCCAGGGAGGGAAAAAAAGAAAACCACATGACTTGGACTTTTAATATTTCATTTACATATATTGAATATTTTGAATCCTCATATTAAAGAGCAATGACATAAAGAATGTGACTCACAGTCCCATAAGTTGTATTAATTCTGTGAAAAAGAGTTGATGAAATTCTCAAAGTAATTGAATGAGAAAATTAAAACCAGAACTAATTTCAGTAAAGACTGTATATGAAGAAGGATAAAATGGAAACCTGTATCTTGCCTTTTGACTGCAAAGTATACCTTAGGCTGAACACAGTAAGTCTTGAGAAATTGTCATTTATTTACTCATTGTTGTGGCTGGAGCTTTTAAATTTTTAAATATGGACATATGTTCTGTCACAAAATCTATTGTGCTATATGAAAAATGTCTTAAGGTTCATACTTATAAAAAACTACCTTGAGCTGTTGGCCTAAGTGAAGTTAGTAGCAGAATTTCCAGTGATTCCAGTAAGGGCAGGATTTCTTCTTTACTTTTTGGTACAGATCTTGAGCGTGAAGTCTGAACGAGCTGGTCAAAGCAAACCAACTTTATTCAGTTTTCATCTAAACATCATGTCACAGAAAACGCTGCAAGCAAGGTCTCTATGTTAAAAAGTTGCTCTTTGTGAAACTCCAAGCAGATTTTAGTGACTCCTAGCAGATTTTTTTGCAACCAGAATGGTAAACAAGGCCTCCTCGTCTGCAGCTAGTCTGAACCTTGCTCTCCATTTCCTCATTTCTTAGTACTGTTCTGTTTTAAGATTTTGCAGAAAGTATAGCCAGACAACTTGAAGCTCTGGGAAGGATACACGACATGAGGCTGTCTTCAGTACTTTACCATTGTATTTATACAGCGCACTCTAAAGGTCACTACAACCATTTTCGTGGTAAGTAAATTTTCATAATATGCTGGGGTATAATACCAGCGTAACTAGCTTTTGTTTTGCTACGAAAATATTTATTTGAAAAAATGTATTGTAATTTTCCTTTGATTTTTAGTTTCCTTCAGTAAGAGAGATTTTCTTAAAGATCTTAAGATCCCAGTATGTAAATGCATACATGAGTATGCATGTTACATGAGTAACAGACATTTTCAAAAGTATTTGTGGCATTCAGTCAAACAAGAGTATAGAAGATTATAAATAAAAGAGTACAAATACATTTGCAAGGTTCTGAGTATTTGAACATTTGATAAAAAAAATACTGAATATTTAACTAGATCAAAATGAAAGGTAAATGAAATCTTAAAGATTTGATTTGCTATGTTGGCACCAATGAAAAAAATACCTGGACAAGTAAGTATTTTGAATTTTGCAGTTGTATCCTGTAGCTTCTTAGTGCAAAGTATCAAGGCCTCACTGCGCCTTGATGCCGCAGCACCGTTAGTGTTTGCAGCTCTGCACAGATGTTGTTCAGAGCGCTTCAGAAAAAAAAGAATAAACTTAGATGGGCCCTATTTTGCCTAATTTATATAGGTGAGGACAAATAGATGTAAGCAAATACTGTATAATTTGTGTAATAACATTTCGTGTTTTAGAGTTGAGGGTGGGTCTTCAATTGATGACAAGCTGGCAAATCTCTGCCTTAATTCTCAACTCTATTTTCATTTTTTAAAGTTGGAAACATTTAAATATGTATTTGTAAATGCATCCTGGAGATTGAAGATAATACAGAACTGTTTCTAAGGCATTGTGTTCGGACAGCTGTTCTCATCCACGCTCCTTCCGGAGTGCCCGCAGCGCGGCACCTCGCTGCGTTGCTGTACCTGCGTGCGTCAGCCGCGCGGCGCTAACGAGACCTCGGGCAGCAGCGCGCGGCGCGGAGTCACTTAACGCCCGTGTCCGCCTTCGCGCCGGCTGCCGCTGGCATCGCCAGTCCCCAGGGAGGCCTTGGGGCGCGGCTGCCGCGGGGCACCCTGGGCCTTGTAGTTCCCTCGCGCTGCCGCAGCGGTGCATGCCGGGAGGTGCGTTTCCCGCCCAGCGCGGACGCCATGGCGGCCCCGGCCTCTCCCCGCCTGCCCTCCCTGCGTGGCGGGGGTGAGCGGCTGCTGAGCTTGCTGAGTCGGCCTCGCTGCTCCGCTCAAAAGGAGGAAGAGAAAAGACATGTTTTAAACGCAGCGCCTAGTTGCCAGTTTTCTGCAAAGTTGGGCTGTAGAGCTGAAAGTGCTACAGCACCCCAGCATATACCAAGCTTCTCTTCAGAGGAGGGGGTTTGACTCCGCAGCAGTCACTGGAAGGTTAGCTCCTAACTTCAGGAAGCAGAAGTTGCTTTAACTGGAGAGGAATTTGTTCTGAGCAGTGAGGAAAACAAATCCTGTAGTGCGCAGGATGAAATGACTAGTGGCTTTCTATAGTAGAGACTTGGTCCCTTCTGTAGAGTTGACTTTAAAAATACAGAATTACTTTGGCATCTGGTACTGCTATAAAATGCTCTGCAACAGTGCACACGACAGGAAGCATGCTGTGCCATGGGTGGTAGGTAAGTGAATACCTGTTCCTGTGGCAGGTAGAGTGATGGTGGTGGTTGTCTGGACTACACACTGTGCCCCAGAATTGAGAGCAGCCAAGGGGCCTGTGGTGGTTGTTGGGGTTCAGTTGCCACGTTGCGTAAGCGAATTTGTGCCCCCTCCCCCCACCTTACTGCCAAGGCTGGAAAGGATTGCTCTCCAGGCCAGAGGAAATCGCAAGCCACCACCATCAGTCCCGCTACAGCTGTGCGCTTGATTCCCTCTTAGGGCTATCATGAGGGAGTGGCACAACCTGCAGAGCCAGGTGTAACTAAGGGAGTTATAGTTGCTTCTGCCATGTGGAAATGTCTCCAGAACAAAAACATGTTTTCCCGAACTCTGAGTTAGATTGAACAATATTCCCCCAATCAAGAGAGGCTTGTGTATTGTTGTCTTGATGGTTTTGAAATAAATAAAGCAAGAGAGAGAAACTCATCTTTTGCCAGCAGAGTCTCACTTTGCTTGGGTTCTGTATTTTCTTTATTCCCCTCCAAAATAATCTTCTTGGGAGTTAGATTGAAGTTGAGTATCTATAACTTGTAAATTAATACTGCACCAAGTGAAATCAATCACTAATCAGTCATTAATATTTGAATTTAATGCAATGCTTACAGTCTGTAATCCTTGTAAAAAGGATAACTAGGAAGCTGCAGGAAATAGGTATCCATTTTTGATGCTTACAGTTAATATACCACAGTAGTTTAGTATCAAAATGTCTTTTTCCTCTCTGTCTAGTACAGCTAATATTAAATACAAAGCATCCCACAGAGCACTGAAGATGAGTACAGAAGATTGTTACGTAGCTTTTTAAGAGCCTATAGCTTTTAAAACTTACTTTGCAACACTATAAATATACCTTTAATATCTGACCTGTTTGTTTCCCTGAACACCTCTAAGAAATTGGTACTCCACCTACGGTGTGAGTTTTCATGTGATTTTAATTATTTATGCTATAGAATCTCTGAAATACAGTTCTTAAAAATCAAGTTGGTGTGCAGAAAAATCAGTTAAAAGATTCGGCCACTGGGTGTCAATCTTGGTACAAGTTAGTAACGACCACATTGTTAGTATTGCTGAGACTGTGGAGACTTTGCTCTGAAATGAGTGATAGAGCAAGTCTATCTAGTATCAGTACTAAGATTTGCATTTTTTTTTTTTTTTTTATTCAAGAAATTGACCTGGCTTGCAGGAGTAAAAGCTTGCTTTATGGCTACAATGCCACTGAATCACTTCAGAAAACCATGAAAACATGTTATATAGTGGTTTTATTGTTTCGTTGTTGAATGCTCTGTGTAGGCATTGTGCTTCACTTATGGATCACTAAGACATGGATAGGAATAGCTGATCTTTCCTCCTTCCTCACCTGTGGAATGCAACTATAAATTGCTGCTAAGCAGGCATTCATTTTTGTGAAGTGTGGGCTACCTGAGGTACCCTTGCTCTAGAGAAGGAGGAATGAGATCTGTATGAACACCATTGCCTCCTGGAATGGCAGAGATAAAGGCTTTATTAGTTAGCCTGTTTAATATGTTTACTGCCCTTTGCAAATTATTTATTCTTCCTTTATCTAAGAACTTAGTTCTTTTCTGAGTTACCCTCATGTGGCAGACCTTCAGCCTTCTCTGCTTCAGATGAAAAGCTTTAATTGTTCTGTTGTACTGCAGAAAATACAGCGTTTTTTAAACATAGAATCTTATTCTTAATTGAACTTCGTATATTACATAGACAATAAATATCAAAAGCTATATTACATTTCCTTTTGTTGTCTGTATCCCCAGCTGGGCTATGGATAATGTAGATAAGGTTTATCTAAGATAAACATAGGTCACCAAGGAGATCAAAAAAGAGTTTACTTCAGGGGGACATCAAAAAGTAGTGAATGAGTTTTGCTAAGCTCTGTTAATGAATGGGGCTAAGACTGTGAGTACTTCAAGTTAAATTAAAATGTTGATCCAAAATATAATATTTTCATAGCTAAAATTGATTAACTTCTGCATATTTTTTCAAAGGAGCTCAAACTGCAATTTAATAAGACTTCCAAAAGTCTATTACTATCTATAATATCAGTTGATCCATACAGTCAATGCCAGTTAAGTAAAGTTGATTTTGGAAGCTTTCCCATAGGAACAAATTTCAAACTCATCTTTCCAGTCTTTCTGGACATCCAGTGATTCAGTGTATGTTGTTGCTGGTGGTATTATTATTATTTGTATTACCTGCACTCCTTACTTTCATTTTCAGGATGGCTTTTTCTGACGAAACTTTGCTTTTTTAGTAGGTGAGGTTATAGTTCTTGGCAAACCTGACACATAAGTGGAAAGGGATGTTCTTCACAGTTAAAATAAATAAACTTTCTTAATGGGGCTTTTCTTATATCGATGCTATCCTTTAAACTGGGATAACTTCAGATACGTATTACCTGCCTATGAGTACATCCAAGTACCTTCTTGAGTTCAGCAGTGATGCTAGAAGCAGGGGAAGATTGGGGAAAGGTGAGTGATATATTGAGGGTACATCCAAAGGAATTATTTCGGCGTGCTTGTGAGGCCCTACCTAGACAAAGAAGCAGCAACCACTTGTAGTGTCTAAACAAGCTAAGCTAGGAAGCTCAAGCTGCAAAGCTGTGAACCTTAATTTTTTTTGTCTCCTTGACTTGAAAGCCTCTTTTATATTGTTTTTCAAATTAGGCAGATGTGCTGGAAGCTCTTCCATTTGGAACCAAATCTGTCTGGAAAAGAAAACTTGCTGTCGTAGTTTGGGGTAGACAACAGGAGTGTAAAAGCTCTAGTTAGAGGAACAGGCAGGCAGTAGACAGTGTATGTAGTTAAAAGTACCAAGGCAAGTGGCTGTTGTTGTGGGTGAAGGGCCAGCTGGATCACTCTTGGATTCAATCATAATTGTAAGCTTTGGAGAAGCACTCAGTAGCTCTTGCCATATGTTCCCTCTCTTCCTTTTCCAGTGCTCTTGGTCTGTATTACTGGTTGCAGCCCTCTCACTGCCACTCTTATCCAAACATGCAAAGCTCTAGTAGAAGGACTTTTAAAAATACACAACTTCCTTGTTCTGATTGTTATAATATTATAAAGTGTGGTGTATTATGGTCCACCTCAGCCCTGTTGGTAATGGCTACTGTCAAGAGGAAGATAAAGCTGAGGGGGAAAAAGTGCTTTGTCAGGGAAGGAGGTGGTAAATGCACTGAACTTTCAGAAGTCATTCAAGCTTAAGGCCTTTCTGAGTAGACTGTTACAGCAGTCCATGTCTGTTTCCAAGGCCTGTTAAATGTCACCTCAGAGATCAGGAAAAAAAAAAATCTGTCTCCTCCCCCTAAACGCTTCTAGCCGGGGGCAGCTGCAGAAAAGATCACTTCAAAGGTCAAACATAGTTTTTATTTTTTTATTTGGAATTGCAGTTGGAAGGAAGTGCTAGCCGTAATTTGAGTGTCATAGTTATATGTTAAGACTACATCTGATTCTGTTCGTGTTTGTACACATCAGGGACAACTCTTCTAAAGATGTTGGATTTGCAGTAGCTTAAAATTGGCATTGTAGAAATGAGATCATTCCCCATCCTGATAAGAACTCTAGGGCAGAAAAGACATGTGACTCAACATCCCTTATCTTCAGCTCTAACTCCTTTTAGGAGGACTGAGATAAGATTAAAAGAACCAGGCTTCCTTCCTATCGTCTCCTACTTTTTCACCTAAAGAAATCTGCTGAGAAAAGGAGCAGACTGTAGTGTCAGAATTTGACTTGGCTTCTAGCATTTCACAAGGCAGATTTCCAAATTCAGGAAAATTAGTGCTCATATCGTAGGGCACATGCAAAACATGCAGAAACTCTTTCGAGGCTGCAAATGAGTTAACAAAAAAGGTTCATTAGACTCCTTTGCTTTGTCACTCATTCCCTGTGGTAAATTGTTTAAACCAAATATTAAAGGATTCCAAAATAAAATCTAAAGGGATTCTGGCACATTGTTTAAAGAAACTGAAACCAAATTCAGTGAACTGATAGCAGTGCCAATGTAGGTAGTCTGACATCATAAATGCTAATGTTGCCCAGAGCTTTACCTCTGATCCTCCTGGCAAATATTTTTTTTTATCTTTCTTCCTGTCACCTGTTTTCTGAAGATCTCTGCTTTGCTTTTCAGATGGTGGAATACAAAAATAAGGATGAAAATGACATTGAAGTAAAAAACGGAATATTTGATAACTTATGTTAGAACCACCAAACCAAGGATATAGTGTAATCAAATTGTTTATAATTATTTGTTTTTGGCCTTTCTATTATGTAAGTAGATTCTAAACTGAGCAGTGAGTTACTGAGGTGCTAGAAGAGTAATGGCGTGTGACCAAGTCCCTGTAAACACTAAATTGTACTGTCTGGGCGCCCAAGGATAGAGCCTTCTTGACTGATTTTGTGCTTCAACAAACAAGTGTATGAGCAATGCAGCAAAAATGGAACAAAGAGGTATTCATCTAGGTACTGAAATCAGTGGCAAGCTTCTATTTAGCAATTTGATATGAGAGTTTTCATGCTGTAACATGTTTTAGACTGAACACAGTTGGGAATATCGACTATGGATGCTAGGCTGAAAGATGTACCCCTATTTCTTCTTGTATCTGCCTCCCCTCCCCAAATTATTTAAAAGAGGACTGAATTACTTTTATGATTTTTTTCTGTATGACTTACTGATATAACTTAATGTACACAATGAGACAACCTCACATTTGCCAACTCCTGTTCTTGATGAATACCAAATGGAACAAACACAACAAAGAAACTTTGAATAACTGCACGAAATATATCTGCCTTTTGTTTGAAGCACTGATGTGTGTAATAATCACTGCTTGTGATTCTGCCTTGCCTGGCGACTAGTGGGGAGAATGCCATGAAAGAGAAGTAGCAAGAGGAAGGAAAGGAAAGAGGACATGTGACTCCTACAGCCCCCTTAAATGTTCTACAATTAAAATAGTGACATAAGACCAGATTTAAGTCTTAGTGTATGGAATGTTTTCTTCTTACTTGACAAATGTTTATTTGTTCTTTAGACATTGTTAATAGTTCTTTAAAATGTAGCATTGTAAATTTTGTACAGAAAAAGGTAGAACTTCTAGCTAGTAGTTGCTGTGATAGCAAAATAGTTTTATCATTTATCATTACTGTGTAAGTGTATTGCACTCATCAGTTAATAACTTCAGAGCATTTTCCAGAGTATGAGAATTTTTATATTTTATATTTAAAATTTGTGCATACCTCTGTATAACAAAGTATATATTCATGTCTAGACTATTTAAAATAAGTGATATCAAGTGCAGGTATAATTCAGTTTTTTTTTTTTTTTTTTTTTAGAATTAAACAATAGTGAGAATAATTTTACATGCTTATTTGATAGTGGAACCCAAAGATCTAATTAGGATGAAGAGTTAATTGGATGGAACACAGTACAAATATGATTAGGCTTAAAGATACTTAGTTTAATGAAAAGCATTGCTTGAAATAGCCATTATGCCCTCTATATTTAGAAAAAAGTGTAACATGAGCAATAATGAAAGCAAATTCTTTACCCTGAGTTTGAAAATATGACCCATAGGGAAGTACCTTTTGCTATGACAAGTTACCTGCTTTCCTGTAGCATATGATTGAGGATACTGCAATTGCTTCCCATCAAAAATTGGTCAGATGCTACAGGTTTTTAAAACTCCAAAATAATAGCTCTCTTTGTAGACTTTAGATGTTCTGTAATATGGGAAATTACTTATTCTTATACTTTTAAGCATTAACCAAATTCCAGAGAAAATGATACATTGAATAACTTTCTTACAGTTTGACCTGATTAGGATACTGTAAAAATCTAAAAGTCAAACTAAAACTGAAAGGAGTCCCCAAATCCCTAGTCCTTCCCTTTTTACCTCAGGGCAAACATGGGATGATAAGTGTCTTTAAAGTACCTTTTGCCCTTCCGTAATCCTGCTTTATGGAGACCTAAACATCTCTGGCATAAAAAGTCATCAGCCAACTGTATGCTCTTATATATAATTATACAGAGATCATTGTGAACTAGGAAAATACAGAGACTATAATGTTGTATCTTTATCTCTGACCAGTGTAACTCTAGTTATGCTCTGGTTGTGGTCTGGAATAGGATTTGCTCTGCTGACCCTAACCTGCATTAAATTTGTATGAAGAGTCTATAGTCAACTTTAACCAGATGCCTTCACAGTTGTGTATCTGACCTTGTATATTGTGCTGTATCTTGATCTGTATCTGAGTGTAGGTAAGAAGTGGCTAAATACACTTACAGTTACATTATCTTTTTCTTTGCAATCCTGTTTGCTGTCTCTTATAATTTAATCCTTAAAGAATCAAGTTAATGTGTGCAGGGAGATACTAGGAAAACAAAGAAGAGATTGGAAAGAAGGAGAAGGAAAGGCAATTTAAACTAATCTTAATGCTGTGATGAGTGAGAGTATAGTAATGGAAATAAAGGGAAGAGCATCATTTGCTGTAAGAAAACAGTAAATGACTTTTGGTGCTGTGGCTCTAAGAACAAAATTTAGCTTTAATGTTCTCTCATCAAAAATAACTGTGCTGGTGATAACAGATTCTGTAATTTCTTTTGAGTCTCTACTGATTATAGTCAATACTTCAGTTTTTTTTTAAACAGTCGTAATCTGATGATATTTCAAAGAGTTGAATAATAAGTAAAACTGAAGATAAATTTTATGTATTTTGAATGTGTTGTAAAGAGTTTTGTTGGATCTAGTTTACCTGAATTGATTTACAAGAAGAAAAAGTTTCTCTAAAGCTAATATATCATTGTATTAGTGAGAGCTGCCAAAGCCCAAACAAAATGAAAGCAAACGGTATTATTAAATCATACAAGGATGCTCATGTTAATTACTGAGAATGTACATGTCTGTCTTGAATTTTTACTCGGTCTCTTTTATTGCCGCATAAAAGAGAAATCTCTAATTCTTTTGGAAAAGATAAATATGGTTCAGCAGAATTTTTCTCTGTTAGTTTTTACTTCTACAGTTCTTAGTATCATCACTGAAAAGTAATGCTTTTTTTTTTTTCTGTTTGCTCGTAGGATGATGACAGCTTTTTAAATAAAAACTTGACCATTGCTGTAATTGCCTTTGCTCTTCAGGTTAACAAGCCTGAAGACTATTCAGAAATGGTAGCTAAAGGTAGAATTCAGGAGACTGCTCGCCTTACAAGTTGACTTAAAAAGTAGCCATTGACAACAGTGAATTCTTGTTTGCTTCTAAGATGACTAAATATATATTTTCTAAAGTCATCCATACTTTTGATTACCTTTTCTTGAAAAACATCTTATTTTCTTCCTGCAATAGATCAAGGCATCTGATGTTTCATTTGAGTAATGACTAAAGAGAACTGATGATGAAGAGCTGATAAACGTTAGCTGAAACTGCTGGACTTTGGAGTTTTCAGTCATTAGTGTAAAAGAACCGGAGTTTAACCTTCTGTCCCAATAGTTAGAGTCTTTTTAAACCAGAAGAAAACTTTTTAACTATGACCTGGGGAATTCATCTGTATATTTTAGGAGTTGAAGGCATATTTATTGGTATGTCCTTGATCTCCCATCAACTTTTCACAGGTAGATGTCAATACTAACGTATCAGGACTGTTGGATCCTCACTTCATTTTCCATTGTGTGGTCGTTAACTGGGAATTCAGTTTAATAAGTCAGTGGTCTAAGATTTTGGATTTGTTCTCTTAATTATTTCTGGTGAGTATTTTGACTAAAACACTACAGTATGAATAAAGTAAAAATTTCAGCTCAATATGAGGGTTCAAACTTCTGGCCTTCAAACAAATGAAACATCTCTTCCATTATACCTGATCAGCCATAAAGGCTGGTAGACCTAAAGCATTTTGTTAAGGTATCTCTTAGACTGTTAGACACAGGGAGAAACAGCTCTTTTCTGTAAAAGGTAAACATTAAACAGTCATTTCTAAAGAAGAAAGGAATTTTTAATACCTAGGAGAATATGGCATGTAACTTCCTATTTACTTCTGATGGCCTCAGTGACTCTGACTTTAGAATGACACTTAAGCACAATTGTTTATCTTAAAGAAAAAAAAACAATAACCCCTCAAAGCCTTCTAAGAGCACAGCAGTTATTGCTGTGTTCTTACATGTTTTTTCAAACTTGTACACAACTGTTGCAGCAGAAAGGTAGCCAAAATGGGTAAAAATGTGTTCCTGTTTCTTGACTCCACACTTCTACTGACAGTGTAGCACAGCTGCACTAGAAGCTGAAGTAACTTTTCTGTTGCTTGTAATTTAAGATCTTATCCTGAGCAATGTTGATGAAACGAGTGAAAGAGCAGGAGGTATCCTTTACCATACTAGGGCCTTTAAAAGTAGCCTAATCGGGCAAAAACTGAAATTCTGGAACTATGGGTTGTGTAGTAATAGTAACCGCTATATGCAGAAGGAGCAATGAGAAGGAAGAGGGATTTGATTAGGTATCTTAGAAAATAAAAAAAAAAAAAACACCAAGCCATTAAGTTGTGTTCTGATGCCAAGTGTTTATCTCCTAATGCTCTATTTTGTAAAGTAGCTATAAAAATAATTGTGCTCTGCCGTGATATCTGAGCAAGGATGCAATCTGATGAGGCACTGGCATGAGCAGTAAAGTCAGTTTAAGAATGCTGTACCACCTACTGCTTTTTGCAGTGCTCTCAGGTGTTTGTGGAATGGTGCTGTGAGTCAGGTACAGCAGTCAGCTCCTCCTTGAAGACATGAAAAAACAAAGGTAGAAAAAGGAGGTGAATTGTAATGCTGCAGCTTAGAAGGAAGATGGATAAAGGGGGAAGGGAAGACTTCTCAAGTCAGTTACCCTGCTTGCCAAAGTCAGTGTGCTCACTGAACTGTCGTATATGTCATTCCTGTGAGCAAGTCCCTCAAGGAGGAGAGAGTTGTGTTCTTTTTTTTTTTTTTTTTAATTATTATAATCCTTTTGATCTCATACATTCATGAGTTTGGTCTCTTCTTGTCAAAGTAGTTTTGCAGGTTGGCTTAATCAGGTGCTACTTTAAAAGCTGTTTCAGTGTTGTTCTGAGGTGATATCATAAGAATCACTAAAATGTGGTTTATCTCAAACTATTCTGATTTCTTCATTTTTTTTTTTTTTTATTCCATCTAATTGCCAGTTAAGCTAAATAAACATCTTCATATTGTAAGTATCTCAATATACAGCTAAGTCGTTGGTATTCACTTGATACTGGAGAGCAGACATATTTTTGTCATTCACTAAATATCTGTGTTCTCAGAAAGACTTTGCTTTAGACCCTTCTCAGAAAGCCTGTTGCTTTCTTCACTTTTCAAATAGCGTGAAGACTTGCTCACAAAATGCATGCAGTTTTTCAGCTCTCTGCAACACACAGCAGAACTGTCTGATGTCTGCAAACCTGGTGCTGCTAAACCATGTTTTCTTTTGCTTCAGGTCATTACCTCATTTTCAGCCCAGAATTCAAATTGATATGTTACTGATCTGAAGGATTGTTATTTATCTTCCTCAGGTGCTTTTGAAGGACTGTTGCTGGGATCTCTGGAGCATTCCATTCTCGGTGTTAGAAGAACAGGAGGTAACAGTTCTTATCATGTGAGAGTCCTACCTTGACAGATGTTCAGTCTGAACACAGCTGAAATTGCATATTAACAGGGTTGTTTGCTCCCACACCCTCTTCAAAAAGAAAAAAAGAAAAGAAATAATTTAACATATGATGCGTAGTAGATACTGTTGCCTTTTTGGTAATTAAATTTTTGAACTGTTGTGTTAAATAAGAGTGAAAATAACTTGTGAGACAGACTAACATTAAGGAATAATAATCTTGTCTCTTACCGGGCTTGCTCAATATTAGCTCTTAGAATATCATGTTTGGATTTGCTTAGAACAATTGCCAGAATGAGTGTTGTACTGTTTTCTTACCCCTGCCTTTTATACTTCATATTTTTCTCTGAGAATAAGTTTGGTAATTTTCTCCTGGATTTTTTTTTTTTTTTTAACTCTTGTCTACAAAGTGCCTCATTTTCAGGTATTTTTTGCTCGGAATGTAATGCACAGAAGGATTATGATTAAAATATTTGAAGGGCTGCTCAGATGTGGATGGCAATGGGAAGGAAGGTTGTTGGAAAAACATCAGGAAGATGAGAGCTTCAGTCTCACTCTTTCTTCAGCACAGCTGAAACTTCTCTTGTTAAGGACGCTGGGAGTTATTTCCATCCTCCTTATTTCTGTTGCGAGTATCCTAAGAAGGTTTTTGAAAACAAGTCATTTGGAAATGCTTTTTTACTTCTTGTTTCTTTTCAGCTACAAATTCCATCTGTTGTCTTCTTGCCGGGAAGAGTGGGCACTGAAGGGCTAGGGCACTGGAGCAAAAATGAGAAGCTCCATTCTTCAGAGAGAGACAGACAAAGAAATCTGCTTGGAGAAGGGAAAGTACTAAGAACTTTGGTATCCAGAGAGGTAGTCAGGGGCAAGACTTTCCTTTTTTTTGGTTTGTGACTGTCTGCAGCATGGGGCACACAGACATGCAAGCTGGGCCAGGCAGTGTCACCCAAAGGGATGGTGGAAAGAGTGGGTATGTAGTTGTTCAATCTGTGTCCCCTTTTTTCACTCTTTAGGCAGGGAAACCCTCTCCCCTCCATAATACAATTTGGTAACCCTGTCTCTGGTAATCTCACTTGTTAAATGCCAGGTCCCAAAACAGCATGATAGTTTTCATGCACTGCTTTTGAGTTCCAGGGCACTGTGATACAATACCAAGTTAAAAGGCAGAAGCTGTCATGTGCTGCTGGCCAGGAGACCTTGAGGAAGCTTCTTGCCACGATGCCAGGTGCGTTGTGCAATCCTTACTTTGCAATTTCTCTTCTGGTGTGA
The DNA here is from genome assembly GCA_035222435.1 of Microcambeva ribeirae. Classification (NCBI taxonomy): domain Eukaryota; kingdom Metazoa; phylum Chordata; class Actinopteri; order Siluriformes; family Trichomycteridae; genus Microcambeva; species Microcambeva ribeirae. Next base: position 14,341 of record JAYECN010087020.1, read on the forward strand.
TTCGCTGCTTTTGGGTTTAATGTTTCTTGTAATCACGTGGGCTTCTACCACGCATCTACCTTTGATCCAGTGTGTTTGTTTTCTTGAAGTGTATCTGGTGATAAAGGTGCATTATGTGCATGGGAGCCATACCAACCATGGCCCTCATTTCCTTAGCTTGATTTTTAAAATCCTTGAAGAAAAAACTTCCTGACAAATAACTGCCATTGCTTTAAGCCCTGTGAAATGTGATTGAGCTTACCTCAGAAGCTTGGTGAGCTCTGTGCTTTTTTTCTGCTTTTCTCCACCTTCTGTTACACAGTCAAAATCAATACTAGCTCTCTACATCAATTCTATCCCTGTGCCCTAAAATACAACTTTCCTGTTTAAGGGAACTCGTGCTCACACTACATGTACCTGGTTAGATTAGGTTGTGAAGTCCAGATACACATCACTACTGTGCCCTCTATGCAGACTAGTTCAGGAAAATGTCTGCTCACCATGAAATCTGATGGCTTTGGTGTGATCTCAGTTTTAGCTCAGGTAAAGGTAAAAGCAAAATGACTCAGGAGCCCCTCTTTGCAATAAATAGAGCTTTAGGAAAGGAAGTCTCTAACGTACACATATATATTTTAGGTTACTCTAAAGCTGGGGATGTGTTTATTAAATGCGACTCTTTATATTGTAGAACACCAAAGATGGATGAAATCTGAAGAATGAAATGCTGCTGCTGGGTCTGTTACCCAGGTAGAGACTGGGTCATTTTTACTTTAGATTTGCGTGTCTTGTCATACCAGTATTCTCTCAAAACATGAGAACATCTGTAGATGACTTAATAAAAAAAATCTTGCCGTGTTAAATCTTGCTGTTAATGCTGAACCTTCACGTGAAGTTGGAAACACAGATTGTAACATAAAATGTTCTCTATTTGTAAAAACATGAGTTTATTCAAGGACAGACTGACCACAAGTTTACTGACAATTGCCAATGACAATTACAGCTTTACTGGTTAATGAACAGGGCAGTTTCTCAGCCTCTGCAAACTGTCCTAGCCCTAGGAAGGTTCAAAAAAGACAAATTTACATTCAGGTGCAGATCTGACCCACTGCTTATTCAACTGGATGCACCTCGTTCTTTTATTAGCCATCAGCTTTTGTCTTTATCTAGTAATACCTCAACCTTAATGTTTCTGTCTGTTAAGAACTGGCTGAGTTTCGGTGCTGTAAATTAGAACTGAATCCTGGTCAAAAATCAAATCTTTAATTTTTAACTTTGGTTAGAATGCCTCTTTAATGTGTAAGCAACGTGGCTGTTCATTCTAAATTACACCTTTAGTAGCTCTCTGATTGCTTGCTTTCAGCAAAAACAAGGTACTAGCACACTCTTCCCAAGCTGGATTTTGAATTAAAACCAGAGTTCAGTAAACAAGTGTATGGCCCTTGTTTTTTTTTTTTTTATTCTAAACCTATGGAGACGTAGTTTGCATCCTCTTAAACCTGAAATAATATCTAGATCCATTAAAAAAATCTATGGATCTAGTTCAGTCAGAGAGCAACCCATTGACTTTTTAGATGACAGGAAGCCAAGAGGGAGAGGTCATTACAATGATACAAGTAGTTTTGAATGTAGTTATGGGATATCCTTGGGGTGTTTGGATCTGCTCTTGCAGCTCAGTCTCACTGAAGTACCATTTGTTGGTGTCCCGTAGGCCCTGCCGGACACAGCCTGCTGGTTAGGTGATGCTATAGGAAAGGAAGAAGGGAAAGTTTTAAATGAAGTCAACTGAGAACAGCACTGTCCTGTGCTAGATCCTTACTGTCATTCTTTGGCAGTGAGGCATCTGGGCTGATTATTTCATTTGTCTCTAAGTGCAAAGAATGAGACATAGGGAGGAGGATGGATCTTTCTGCCATCTCAGCATAGAGCTTCCCAGCATCACTGACAGTGTCTCCTCTCACTTGTGTTAGAGAATTGCTCTGCCCACCACCCTCTGGGAAATACTTGCATATAGAAATGTTAATGCTGAATGAGGTGTGAGTCCTTGCCTGATTCCAGTTATGTGGAAGTGAGGCAGAACAGCCTCCCAGAGCTTGTATTCAGGTGACCATCAACACCTGACAGAAGAGTATGTGCTGCTCCCAGATGGGTTGCAGCTCCCGAGCTCTGTCTGCCTGTTGTGGGGACATGAGCTGGTTTAAACCATTCCCCTTCTAATTAAGTATGGTTAATCTGTGTGTTGGCTTTTCAGGCACCCATCTGTACTGGGCGGATCTGCGTGCTCCCCTCTGAGGATCCCGTTCTTTCCTCCCCATTGGCGTTGTTGGGGGATTAAAGCAACAGCGGCCCCATACACAAACGCAGCTGGTTCCGTTTGGTCAGCCTGAGCCTTGCTGTGAAACCATGACAAGAATTCCAGTAAGTTGGCAACACTGAAACACAAAGAAAACAACAATAGGAAAAGTCCTTCCGTGCAGAAAGGAATGTTTCAAGCACTGTTCTCCTACAGTGAAAGGAGAAGAGGGTAGGAGGGAGGAGAGAGATTTGAAGAGGGCAGGTTCCCCCCTCCCTCCTCCCCGACAGCTCTGGATCTTGTGATGGAGAGATCTTATCCTCTCTTTGTGATTCAGAGGTGCCAGGAAGCTAATTGAATATTCTGATCTGCCCCCAGTGTTTCTTGTGGCTTGACCCCGGTGCTGTGTCGTACCACTACACCAAACAGCCCTGAACCTGCATAAATCACAACCTTGCAAAAGCCTACACCCTACATTTCCCCCCCCCCCCCCCTCCTTCCCTCTCCTAGCTTGATAGATAGAAAATCTTTACGGAAAGGTTTAGGGGGGGATTAGTGGCCTATAAGACCTAGGAAAAAAATCTCTACCTGGCGATAAACAACAATACATTCCTTCAGAAGTTTTTCAAGATTAATGCAACCATCTCCACCCACTACTAAAAACTGCAGTCCATTGCAAAAGAAGGAAAAGTTAACGCTTGGAGGTATCTGTTAAATTCTATCTCACCAGTGTCCGCAAACAACCATGGCAAAGTAATGAACATGGTATGAAAATAACAGAAATAATATGTGGCATTTTTAAAAGTGGTCATGTTAAAAATTAATCTGATAGAGCTTCTTGCAAGATGAATAGACCCGTCTTTCTCCCATAATGTGTATACATTATATATATATATATATATGTTGTTTGCATAAACATGTATGTGTGAATGTATGCAGAGAAAGGAACAGCTTGGCATAATTTTCTACATAGTAAATAATTTTTAAGCAATATCAAAATAAAAATCCAGCTTCGCACTGTTTATGCATGATACTTCTGATACTGCAGGCACAGCTTCCAAAATGCTTGCCCTTTTCCCAACACTGCGATATCAGGGTATCTTTGTCTGTGACGGTAAGCACTGTTCTACCCGTGTTAATAGGTGTATGGTTCCTGAAATGGCAACAATACCTGAAATGCAAGCAGACATTCCACGTGTACTGTATGCACTGCTGGAGGGTTAGAATTAGAGTAAGATGTCTTCCTTTGGTATTGTAGCCAAAGCACTTTTATGAAACTGACTGTGTCTCCTCAGAAAATGCAGAAGTAAATTTTATCCCAACAGTTTTTCTATGGCAATATTTCTGGAAGGAATACCAGGAAAGGTTTTATTCTACTACTCTAAAGAAATATATTTTTTTGATTTTTTTTTTTTTTTTTTTTGTGAGAAGTGTTTGTAAGGCTTAGTTGTCAAATGAACTTCCTTGCTTGGAGCATGCCTTTGGAAGGTGTTTCGTTTGCAATTTGAAATCCACCCGATCTGCTGGAGCTGCAGAGTGTGGTGCCAAGGGGCTCGGGTAAAATCACTGAAGTGCAGGGCCTTGGAGGCTCCTTGCCTGTCCTGCGAGGTAGGAGGGGCAGAGCAGCCGCTGGCTGCAGGGCCTGGAGTGCTGCCTGATTCCCGCATGCTAGTTCCGGGGCCGCTGGGTATAAAGAGCTTTATGCAATGTCTGGAGGGTGGGAGTTTATAGAAAACGCGATGTCTCAACAGGCGAACACGCCTTTCTTTTGCAACTAGCGGGATAAGGAAAAGACACCAGGCTCCTTGTGGTGCTGCTGGGGAGATCAGCATCCCGGAGTTGAGCTGCAGGTTTCTGAAGGAGCTGGAACCTCCCAGCCCAGATGGGACCTCACTATCGGATGGATGGAAGAGCAGCAACTGCTTGCAAAGTGCTTATAGTACTCACTGCATGCATAATGCAGGCTAGTTGCCAAGGTAAGCACTATACTCCAACCTTTCCTGAATGGGACCTGCTCACACGATGAGGAGCACGTCTCTGTCCTGGGGACCTACATGAGAAAAAAACTAAAGTAGCTGAAGTAGAGGGTAAATAGGGGAGTTGATTCAACGGGGAAAAGTTGATTCTTTCTATGGAGCCATTTGATGAGTTTAATTTCTGTTGAGGAAAAGGAAGTAGTGCCTTTAAAAAGACTGCAAAATCCCACCAAGTCTTTAGGTTCACTTCATCATGGTTTTAAATTATCTCAGGATGTCTGCAATTTTTTTTTTCCCTGATTGCACAGGATAGCAGGACATAAATGTTGAATTTGGAAAGGCAACTTAGATTTTGCAACTCCATGGTCTAAACTCTCAGTTTTTATAGAGATATGTAGGCAGCTTTCCCCATGGTAAGTATTGCTTTCCTTTCTCTGGATTAGGTGCCCTGCGAAATAATCACTGCAGACTTTTTCAGTTTTTCTCTTCCTTTCTGGGGTCCTTGAACCCTTCTTGCTACTGACGTATGTGTGTATTTTTCCAGCCCGGAATTCACCTGTGTTACAAGAGCAAGTTTGATAACTGCTAAAATTGTTCTGTGTTTTTAATTAGGTGTGCACAGGCTACAGCATTTGCATACAGACATGTGTAGAGGGAATGCTGTGAACAGGTTTGCATACGTGTTGGATGCACAGTCCTTCGTGGAAAGCTGTAAGAAAGAAACAGATGCTTGGCCTGGAGCACAATAAGCTTCCCTCCCTCAGTCTCAGACACAGATTTGAAGTTGAGAGAGGGAGAACTTTTTCTTTGGGCATTGCTGTTGCTAAGCGACGTGTGGGAGCATGTGACTGCGGAGCAGGCTGAGCCCGGGGCTCTGCTGCCTCCTCCGGGGCTAATCTGGCTCCTGGGGATGGAGTAGCTCTGTCTCCAGTCCCTCTCCCTGGCCTATCAGTGCAGCCCCTCTCCCCCTCTTTGCACAAATTAATTGCCCTGCAGTGATCATGCAACCTTTCTTTTGGAGTAAGAGTGGCTGAAGCACATTTTCAGAGCCCTGTGTACTGACCTGGCAGTTCTGCTCATGGTGTGTGTGTGTGTCTATTACGTGTACGTTCAAGTTGTTAATCTGCTTTCTTTGCTCAACTCTTAGTTTAAGCTCCTTAGACAGAATCAAGTAAGTAATTATACAGCAACTGCTGCTAGCAGCTCCCGCTTCTGAGCAGGGAAACAGGAGATAGCTAATGTGCAGCAGGAACCCTGCAAAAGCTCTAGCCAAGGAGGTCACACTGGGCAGAGAGTTAATCCTATGCACTATTATTTTACATTGGGTTGAATGGAAGCTGCAGTACTATTTTAAAAGTACTAACTATTTTGGACACATTCAAAACACATGACAGAGTAAGGGGGAGAAAACCTAAACTAGAATCTGCAGGCAATGGATGCACAAAACTTCTCATCTGCTGACTTTCTCCCCACCTCTTGCCCCTGGCTCCCACCCCCTTCGTAGTAGAATAACTGTGATAATGAAACAGTATAGTTTTAGTAATGGAGAAACTGATGTTAGTAAAATCTCTGGATAGGAAACTTGGCCACAAGTTTATTATATTGAAATATTTGGTGTCTTTAAGTTCCAACTCCATGAATCATCTTGAGATCATATCTGACTGGTTTCCTTGTCCCTCTCCTCCAAAAGCAATGAGAGACCCTTGAAAATAAATCTAAGTGTTAAAAGAAAAATGAGGAAAATTGTATTAATCTTTTCTAACACTCATTATTTTTAAAACTGTTCCCAGCATGTTTTTGAGCATCTGCAGTCGACAGTACCTGAGTATTGCAGTATGAGCTGGATGTTTCTGGAAGTACTCTGCATCACCTGAGCACTTACTCAAATGCTAGTATGATTCCTATGTTATTTATCTAATCCCAAATTTACTGGATATAAGCTGGGAAAAATACCGCCTCTTGTAATCAATAGTAATGTAGGGCCTGGTTCTGCAACTTTTATTCTTTGTCTTGTTGCCTGCATGTTAACTGTTATCAGAAAAGATTGCAAGTGGAATCCAGAAAGCTACCTAATTAAGCGTCGTGTCAAGAAGGCGTTGCAGGCCTAACGTTCACGTTTGTTTAGAGGAATCTCAAGGGTCTTCACACTAAAGCGTGGTTATAAACCATAAGAGCTGGATGGATGTTTCACCCACAGCAGTTTTGCAGAGGGTAAATGAGATCACTAGGACAACTTTGCAGTTGAACAATGAGTTCTTTGGTGTTCTGCAAAGCTTACCAGGTCTACATACTCTTGCACTGCTCCATGTAGCATCTGTTACCCGGCCCACTTTATCTGAAGGCCTGCTTTACTGTTTATGATGAGGCCTTAGTACCTGGGAGTGTTTGAAGTTTTTTCTGTTCTTAATGGATCTATGCCAGAGGAGCTGGTATTCATAGAAACCTGCATTTTTTTGTCTTTGTTTTGTTTTTTCTAAGAAAGACTCCTTCTCTTTAGACACGATATACTATATACATTCTTTGCAAATATGCTCTGTTTAATATTTCTATAATATGTTTATTTCAGATCACTTAAACTTGTTCCACTGTTGCTTTTTGGTCCCTAGTGAGCTACTTTCAATAGAGATGATGTAAATCATGCAGGAAACATTAGAATAATACTAATTATTTCATAAATAATTACATTACTTTGATAAAGATTTTTGTTACCGATTAAGTTAAACTATACAAGCTGCAAAATATTTCCAGTCTAACTTTTTTAAAGTTTTGGCATACTTGAACAGACTTTTGGTTCTGCTGCAGTTAATTGCGAAGTGAAAAAACTGCTTTTGTAAGGCCAGGGCTTTCTTGTCCTGGGTACTTTACAACAACATTTAAATTCACGTTTATGACTTTTTTTTTTCTTTTTTTTTTTTTTTTTCTTTTTTTCCAGTAACTTGTAGTCTGCTGACTTGAATATTTCTGTTGTGGTCACTAGAAGATTTTTTTTTTTTTTTTTTTGAATGATTTTTACAATTATTTTTAAAGGAAGCAGATTCATCCATTCTGTGCACATTTTGGTGAAACATGATTTGAACAGAAAACTTGCTGTAACACCAAAATAGTTATTTCAAATTTGATTTACATTTTAAATCTCTCCATTGATAAGTCATCAGTTTAAACCCAGCTGAAGGTTATAGGGCTAAACTTTGTTAAGTTTACAAAGTCTCTGTTACTCTCTGAGAATGAATAGTATTCTATGACTGAATCTATGTCATGTGAGGAGGTCCTGTCTATCTCAGAGATCACAACGAATGTTTGCATGACCTGAGATCGGTGAATGGAAAGGTGCAGCAACAGCAGAGAAGAGCTGCGGCAACTATTACTCTTTCCAAACTGGCATGGAGAACAAGCGCTTCCACTAAATATTGCCATAGTGCCATTGCAATCTTCAAATTAATAATAAGTGGTTTTTTTGCACTTTTTTGTCTTCACTGATTTATAGTGACGTTGCAGGCCGGAGTCTGCATTTGTACTCCCTGGTACAAAGTTGTACATGTTGAAGTGACTGTGAGCCTTGTCCAAAAGATTGTGCCGCTGCCAAGTCCCACTATTTGAAGACCTTGAGGCTTTCCAGGGGACAGAGGATTGGGGATTAATAAGAGGGGAGAAAGGAAAGTAAGAGAATGAATATACCGGTGCAGTCCTGGCTGACAGTGTAACCTACACTGCGCACAGCCTGTGGACTGGGGGGTTATCATGATCCTGCCCTTTCCTGGGTTCCATTTGTAAAGTGCTCAAGCAACATCAGGAGCAAAACTCCCATTCAGTTCCCATTCCACCTAGTTCTAAACTTGCTTCTTTCCTGAGGGCTTGAGAATTAAAAATATGTATCAGTGAAACATATTTTGCATTTTAGTGAACAAAAATGGTCTTTCTGTGCAGTGATAGCCATTACTTCAGAGTAAGGTTGTTTTTAATGGGCGGCTCTTTTAGTACATCTCTTGAATTTTCTTAATAATTTACTCTTTCTGTTTTGTTAAGCAAAGCATATCAGGAATTTGCTAAGTAATCAACTAAAGTGAAGAGTGGGACATTCTCTGATATTTTAGTTAAAAATTGAAAGTAGTAATTGGATGAGACATGTTTAGATTTAGGTCCTTTGCCAACTGCTAGAATTACAGTAAATAATTAAGCTACAGGAGTGAAGACAAACAGAGACAGAGCATCTATGGAGATTTCAGCTAAGATAGATGGGTGATGTATGCAATGCTTCTATTTCCTTGTAAGATAACCCAAAACCTTCTTTCACATATTGAGCTGATTGGAAATCTGAGCAATGAAATCCAACTGTAATCCAGATTTACTTTCCATGTGTTTTGCAGGAAATGAGCAAAGATTCATTTGGGGGAAAGGTAGAATGCAGTTTCATTAAAGCCTTTTAATTCTTTTCCTTTTAGGCTTTCTGGATTGACATGAAATCAGTCACACTGTCCTGAGCCTCTCCCACACGGTGTGCTTTCTTGCAGTGTTGGCTATTGCCAGATCAAAGCCCACTGATGTTTGTTTTTATTTTCTGATTTTTTATTTTTATTTATTTATTTATTTTTAGGATTAAGCCTGGCAGTTTTCTCTCAAGATTTTCCTTTTAAACAAATATTTTTCTTGTGTGTAACTGAGCAATAAGCAGGCACATTTTAGAAAGTTTTTTTTATCTTTTATTGGATAAAATGCTATTCAGTTTTCTTACTAAATCTATTTTAGATTTGAATGCTTGTGAAAACTCAAAAAGTAAGTTGGGATCCCATTATAGTACCTCTTTCTAAGCAGGCATTTGTAATTTTTTCTCATCTTTTAGAGTTCTGCTTAAGAAGTTCTGGACAATGTAACACTTTGGGAGTATTAAAAGGAAATTACCTTTTCTAAAGGATATTGTTGAAAAACATAAAGGTCTAGTTAATGACATCTGTGTAAGACAAGTCAGTCACTGGGACTAATTAGCTGTGATAATCGGATACCTTAAGTGAGTTAGCTTCTGTTAGCTTCTTTTTAATAGTTTATATTAAAAGTGGCAAATAAAGGCTAGTGCTGTTTTTCAGATTACTTAAAACTAAAATATAGCTTCTTCACAAAATTTAATAATTATACTTTATTCTTAAAGATACTATGAACCATTTCTACTTGAAGACAGAGCCTCAGTCTAGCCAGTGCAACTGGACTAATTTCCGAGAAATTACTTCTGAGTTATATTGACCTAAGCAAAAGAAAGATAGGATTTTGTCAGTGAAGCGAGGAGTAAACATGGCTTTTTATAGCTTATCATTGTTGAGGATGTGGTTTGAAGTCCACTTTATTTTATTAACTGCTTTTTGCTCCCTTAACTCAGCACGTTTTTAGAACAGTTTAAGAAAATTAAGTTTAATGAGTAAGCATGGAAATGTTTAATGGAATGGATGGCGTTTAGCAGATCCCCTAAGCTTTTACTGACGGTTTCTAGCCTTTTAATGTTTTCTTTGTTTTGCAATGCTTAAAGTGGATTAGAGATCTAAAGATCATTGTTACAAGTTTTGTTTTGCATTACTGAAATGTCATATAAGAGGTAACTGAAATTTTTACAGTATGAATTGTTATATTTTATGGTTTTGACAAGAATAAATTACCTTTGTTTAACACTGAAGGAGCCAGAGCCTCAGCAGAAGGGCGCTGTTTACAGCAGTGGCATGTCTGACCAGTTATTTTATTGTGCAGGCAGGTCCTGACACTGTACTAATCTGCACAGAATTGAAGAAGGAGGGTCCATTCCCATATGGAATCCCTTTGATGGGGATGGCAGGTGCATGCTTGTGTGGATCAGGGAGTATTGGGGTTTTAATTGCTTTTTTTATTTTCTTTCTTCTTATTTTTCTACAAGAAAGTTAGTACAGTACACAAGATATCTCAGGAATTGGTATGTTTATGTTTAATGCTCAGGTAGTGGTTTTCATTTTCTGAAGCCATTCTGCACTTCAAATAAACATACTGTAGAAGGCATAGTTTGGTTTGGTGAAGCATAGGGCCTCCTACACAGATAAATAAACCTCCTCCAGTTTGCACAGAAGGAGGATGTTTTCTGTGTAAAGTTCACGTCAGTCAACAGCAGTGGGAACTTCCGTTTAGGTTTGACCAAGCCCTTGTTGCTGTCAGTGCTGTGTTCCTCTTGCTACCTGCTCTGTGCCAGTAACACTGCTCGTCAGACCTCTCAGTAAGCTGGGGAGGAAAATGAAGCCAGGCCTAGAGATTTGGGTAGGTTCCTGGTGGCTTGGCAGCACCTGGAAGGGTCCAGCAATCAGAGTTTGTACAGTAAAATGGCCTCAGCATCAAGTGGGAGAAAGAGAAGAACTGGAAAGAGGGAGAGAAAGAGAAAACTTTTTTTTTTTTTTCTCTCTCCATGGTGGTAACTGTGGATTGGCTCAGCTGCTGATGGAATTGCTGTTTAAAGCTACCTTTAAGCACATATAGAAGATGTTTGGTTAGCATGCTCTGTAAGAGTTGTCTGCTTGAGCTATCATGAGCCCCTGTAAGTGCTGCTGGAAAAGCTTTGCTAAGGTTGTTTTGTGTAAACAGCTGGCTTGACTCAAATGGGACTGCTCATGTGTTCACTTTGAGCAAGCTGGTAGGGCTGTGTTCAACCTGCAGTACAATAAGTGAGTTGGACCATAACCAGGAACTTAGAGTACTTCTGCATGTTTTATTGTCTTTTTTTTTCTTTTTTTTTTTTGCTTTCTTAATAAAAAACAAACAATTTTTACTGCTGAGAGGCATAATAGGTTTTTAAAGCTATTGCTACTTGAAGCAAATGAGCTATTAATGCATCTGAAAGGAGTGACAGAGCTTCTGGTGTTTTCTGTATAATGCCATCAGTATGATACAGTTTTCATCAGTTTTGCAGTTTTTGAATTTTCTCTGTCAGGTCAGCCACAGAATGCACTTTAAAGCCTGACCCGACTAATGGAAAATGAGTTGTAGTTCCTAATATTGTATAAATGTACTAAAAAAAAAAAAAAAAAAAAAAAAAATCTCTTTATTAGCAGTGCAGTACATGAAAAGTATTTACTGGAGTGATTAAACTGGGTCTGCTTCATTTGTTAATCTGGGCCTTGACTAATTTCGATTGGCCAAATCACTAGGAAGTCTTAGTTGTAGATCCAGTCCCACCGTGTCGTTTTGTTCAGTCAGGAGGACCATCTCCTTCAGTGGGAGTTTTGCCTGATAAAGAGGGCAACAGTGACAATCCAATTTCTGTGGTGCTCGCAAAAGAAGCAATAGCCATTTGTGGAATTTGTGTTATAACTGACTGTCGGTGTCAAAAAAAATAGTAATAACAGCATTTTTGTAATAGTTTTGCAGATTTTGACTTTTTTCTATCAAAGCAAAAGTTAGAAACTTGGAGTCCTTTAAAAATGTTCAAGGAGAAAAGAGAGTGAAGGACAAATAATTACGTTAGGTGAAGTAAAAAGCAGCATAATTTGAAGTAAGCGGTAAAAACTCTCGCCTGGCTAAGGTACTTGATTCATTCTATTACTGCTTATAAAGTAATATAAACCTTTCCTTCCTGTTACTCTTTTACTTCCCAGAAGAAAAGAGGCTTTGGCAATTAATTGTTTTTTATATATCCAGTAATTTTTGACTTGTTTGCCTATATAAACTTTTATGATAGCAAAAAATCTCAGAGACTTAAATCTCAACGAATTTCATAAGGTAGTAGAGAGATGTATGGAAGTTATTGCCCTGTTAAGGGAAATACGGGCAAAGTTTAATTGTTGCACATTCCACATGGGTACTGACTCTTTGGCTAGTAAGTTGATGGATTTGGGTGCAGGCCTCTTCCTACCAGGCATTTTGGAAGACACCCCTGGAGAAACTGTTGCTGGGGAGTGGGGATTGCAGTTTCAAAGGTTGCAAATCTACAGACAAGCCAGTGCCTGCAGCTCTGTGAGCAGTGGAACACGCTTGGATATCCTGTGTGTGACTGGCCAGCGTGTAGTGTGGGAGCCTCTGCTTTGTTCACATGCTTCTGGAATACGTGTGCTGCGCGCAGAGCCTGGGTGCTCTTGTACTCCCAGTGACATGAGGCAGACTGGGAGACCCATCTTTCCTGCTCTGCTGCTCTGTGTCTGGAGAGGAGCTTCGTGTAGCCAATGTTACCTAAAGGATTACTTTGAATGTTATGGCTGTTTTTCCATTTATCCTCTTCTGATGATTTCATCATCAATTTATATCTTGTATAGCACTTTTTAATCAGGCAGTAATGCTCAAAAGAGGCATAAAAAATTTATTTGCTCTCATGGTCACACACTGGATTGGTAGGCTCCTACTGAGAGTAATTTCTGGCTCTGCAGTGACTTGTCTGCTTTCTGGAGAGCATGACTGACTTGAATGCAGCTCCCATCTCAGCATGGGGTTCAGTTTTGAGAGCAAAAGCGCATTTGGTAGAAAAATTATTTAAAAAAATCAGAATTTACTGAGAAGGTGGTTTTGTTTGCTAGTGCATCTAGCAGACTTGGTTATGTACAGTATGGGTCATCACTAAGTTGTTTAAGCTCTTGTTCTCTCCCCTCTCTCCCCTCTCTCCCCTCCCCCCCCTCCCCTTTTTATTTCCCACACTATATAATTGTAAATACTTCCAACTCTTGAAGACTTACATGGAAGAAGGAGTATGGCATGTTCAATATTATTTACTTTATCGTTAGAAAGGAATATCATCCCTCTATTATAATTAGCCCTTGCTTAAAAGGATTATTTCTTATTCCTGTCCTGATTTAGGACTAAGAATATAATAAAAGCCAGCTTGCTGTGTTTTTATTAAAAAGTGTATGAGTTGGAGCAAGATTATAAAGAAACTGTTAGTTTTGTAGTTTGCCTATCACCCTGGGTGACATTAAAGATATATAGTATGGATATATGCTATTTGTGGGCATGTACAATAAAAATGGCCCGGCTTTTAATCAATTAATTTATCTTTCAAGGTTGAATAATTTCATTATATTACATACCTTTACAAATGTTTCAGTTTTTCTTTTTTTTCTAGGATGATTGCTTTTAAAGTCATAATGTAGAGACCATAATTGTTTTGTTTTGAATATGAGAGCTGAAAAAAATATACTTTTAAAGTTGAGTTTTGTTTTTGGTAAGCGACTCATATATGACTTAGTGAGAAATTAGGAGCTTGTTCTTTTAATTACTGGTTCATATTTGTACTTGAAAGCTGAAAATTAAATCAATTCATTAAAAATGTATTTATAAAATGTTTCTATTTTTGTCTGGGTGTTTGCATTTGTTGTTTTGTCAGTTAAAAAGCTAAAGTAAGATGGAGAGGATGAGGATTATGAATATCTTTAATGTTGCTAGGAAGCATTTACAGTGTCATTCTTTTGAACTTGATGTCTGCAGGAGACTTGGACCCTTTTTCTTTGCAGCAAAGCTTTCCTGCTTAGTTTTAGTAGATTAAAATCCAAATTTCTTTAATTCTTGGATTTATGTAAAGGCATTAGCAGAAATAAATCTATAGTCCTTTTATGATCAGCTGAAAAGCCTCCTTCCCCCAAATATTTTAACATAGAGTACTGTAATTTTAAGTTTCTTTAAAAGAGTTTGCATGTGAACATTATTAAAATGAGCTCCAGTGCAGTAGTATTAACAGTGTTTTCAGTAATAAGTGTTTCTATGTGCAAGAACTTGCAGACACGAAGTATAGAATGGGCTTTTGGAATCTAGGGTGTATTCGTGTAGATTCTGTGCCTTTTCTTGTTCTGATTTACATTGGAAGAGACTCCTTTTTTTCAGAATTAAACTTCCCCTTTTTTGCACTGAGAAAACATTACCTCTTTGCAAGTGGTTTTGGAAAAGAAACTGTAAAAACCTGAAGTTGCAGTGAAACAGGAATTTCTAAGTGCATACTGAAAGATCTCACTAATAAATTGAAAGCGTACCTTTTCATTTTTGATTTTGAATTTTAACATGCTTTTTACTATAAATTAGTATGAATTTTAAGTAGTAGTAGGGCATTGGGATCAATTCTGACAGCCAAGACCTATTTAGCAGAACTTGTGATACCTGTTGTTCCACTGGAATCAAGACACGGTGTAATCACAAAATCTGTTCCTGTGAATGTGGAATATTTAGCTCGTTTATTTAAGATAGAAATAGTTCCTCCATACCCAGGTGGGTTTAGAAAAAAAAAACAGAGACAAAACTTAATTCTCCATTCTGTTATCACTTCTCTCATCCTTCTTACCAGCTGTATTTATAATCCAGCAATACTTAAAATTCTACATATGAGTAGATTTCTAGGGAGAGAGTCAGGACTAGAAACATCATTTTCTGCAGTTTGGTGGGAAAGAGCTATTTTAATTAGGATTTGGAAGCCAAGTCATTTGGCCTAGTTATGCCAGTGGTAAACCAAGTTTGTTATTTTTCAGGTTCAGTCTTTTTCTTTTTCTCTTTTTTCTTTCTCTTTTTTTTCTTTTTCTTTTTTTTTTCTTTTTCTTTTCTTTCCCCTTTCCCCTTTCCCCTTTCCCCTTTCCCCTTCTTTTCTTTTCTTTCCCTGTAACAATCTGTATTATTTGTATTTCAGAAAACTTTCTAAACAGTCTACATCATTTCTTGGGACCTAAAGAATGCGTAATAAAACAAACAAAAAAGTGTTTTTCCACATGTATGACAAAATTAAATTAAAAAGCCTGTTGCCATGTGATGTTGTGGCATAGAAGGTATAAATGGATTCAAAATCAGAGTAAACAAGTCTGTGAAGGGTAGTGCAGTGGTTATTTTTAAACCTACCAATGTGGATAGAGTGTCTGGTTAGGACTCCTTTCACCACCAATCGCTTAAAGGTTGGAGGGCCTTCCGTAGGACGGATCAAGGTGTAAATATCTCTACTAAATACCCCAACAAAATCCCATGCCCCTCTAATGTATCCTGACTTCCTGGAGTCGTCTTGCAGCACAGTGGAATATATGATGGTGAGAATAAGAGCAAGACAGCTTGGCCTTTGTTTGCTGGCCCTGGGACATGCAGGCAAGTTCCAGTGCCAGCCATCCTTATGCTGCAAACTCTGGGGTAAGACCCTCCTTTTTATGAGCGCTGTGTTTGTACAGTGTCAGCTACAGAGAGTCCCTCATTAACCATGGAGTCTGTAGATACTATCTTACTGAAAATCTGGTGATAAAATCTAGTTGAATAATAATGCAATAATAGATGCTGTCCTTCAGGCACTGCAGCTCCTCCTCTTCAGATTGTTTCCAACTGTTCATTTTTCCACATATAAATCTATATACAGAGATTTGTCAGTCATGTGAGCTAAGTGCAGACTTAGTTTGCACACAGTGCAGACTCATATCTGCACTGTCTTTTCTTAGATATTCTCCATTAAAGTCATTTCTGTAGTACAGTCTAGTTTGCAAACATGTAGGCACAAACAACATGAAAATGTGTTCTCTACTGTGGGTTCTTGAGGACTGAAAATAAATGCTCTTTTTTGTAATACTAGTAAATGGTAATTGGATCTAAGGTTGTTCTATTGTAATTTTTATTGTCTGCAAGGTTATGATTAAGTATTAAGGCAGTTTGCAGATCACAGAAAGATTGAAATAACAGAATTAAATAATGCCTTAAGGTAAAAATGTAGAATTTAATATAATTTTGTCAGGTTAATTCCATTTTGCTTTGTAGTTTAATTAATCTTTGTTCATTTTTCTGTTATTGTTAACAGAATATTACTTCTCAGTGACGGGGTGTTTTACAAAAATAAGCAAAGTTTTCTGCTGAATTACGGATTTTCTTCTTTCTTTGAAAGTGTGGGGGAACTGAGAAGGAATTTGCAAGGTTCAGGTTCACCTCCCTGAGCATTCCAAAACCTCAGGGTGTTTGAAGTGTAATTAAGCTAGGCAAAAAAATAGGACATCAAAGCGTGTGAAAGTACAGGTATATCTCTAGGATTGTACATGCAAAGCCACTAAAGCAGGCTGTATCTGTGCATGTTTTATTGGGGGCTACATGGAAACCAAGAATACCGTTTGCTAGAATGCAGAAAGGGAGAAAGGAGAAGTTGTCCCTTTTTTGTGTATGTGAAATTTATGTGGAAGAGATTTGTAGCCTACGGCTCATTAGCACTTTGGAAAATTGCACATGTATTAAAGGTGGAACTGTTTAGTGGAAAAAAGAAATACTGCCTTGGAGAACTTTATTCTTTTAAATGTTAAAAGTGTGTTTTGCAAGTTGATTCCTGAAATGCAAGGCATTTGCCATTTAAATTTCGTTTTTAAGCTGAGAGTTTGAGTTGTAAAATCTACCATGGTTTTAATACTTTATATCTTTCATTTAAGCTTAACCCTTACAGTTCACAAAGGAGTTGTAAGCATAAAGTACTGGATTTTTTTTTGGACTGCTCTTTATGGTCAGAACAGAGAGTCACAATGCCTTTAAAATCTGTGGATGATTATAATACTAGTTCTGAAGATGTGGATCAAAAATGAAAGTACGAAGGACTTCAAGGTTAATTTAGCAGGTAGAGAAATGTTTTGAAAAAAAACTGAAACAATAGAACTGTTTAGAGAGGAACTGAATAAGAGGAGCCTCAAGTAGTATACTGAATAAATAATGCAGTATTCATTTCTATTAAGAGCTGAATGTAAAATATTGTTTTTAATGTAAGAGGATTGAATTTAAGCTTTAGTTCTCAATCTAAATATTTATACACAAACATATTGGGGCAAATGAAGCATGGAGAAGGTTGGGAGGGCATAATGGACTGCTTTTCTGCTGAAGACTGCAACCCTGTGAATTAAAATCCTTGTGCTGTGAAATGCCTTAAGCTATTAACCTCTCTTCTTCTGACAGTGTTCCGTCTGACGTAGTGTGACATTCATTAGTGGCGTTAAAGTTGACTACAGCCTCTGGTGGCTGTGCAGTTTGGCAGTAATTGAACTTAGGATACTTTATTCTTATGGACATTGTTCTCTCCATATATTACACCAGTGTAATTTTTCTGTAACTATTAAAGACAAGTGAATCTGTGCAGGTTTACACAGATTTAATTAGAACTGGATATAGTAGCACTTCTCTTGCAGAAAAGAAGGTAATTATACTGAATAGTATATTTTTTATGCAGAAGTTGCATTGTACACTTTGGTAAGAGTTACATTTGTTTTTAATAATTAAAAATTAAAAAGATATTTTGTTTAGTTAATTGTTCCCCCTGCCCCGATGTTTGCCCTGATAGAATCACCTTTATGTTGCTTTATTCCAGTAGGAAATGACTGCCTGTCATAATGTCTCTGCAGCTAGCTTCATCTGAGCTGGTAATATTACCTCTCTTGTTTTTACCTAAGTAAACTGTGAATGCTGACCACGAGAATCCCAGGTACAGTGTTTTCCATGAGAATCCCAGATACAGCCACAAAAGGTATGGTGACAGAACTAGCATAAAGCAAAAAAATAGCACATGTATCAAGAAGTTCAGGAATAGTGCTCTGGGATACATTTTTCCAGTGAGAGTTTTGATTTTTAGTCTGCTTTCTTCAGTACTAGACTGATGTATATTAAAGATGACATTGTACGTTTGTTTTTTTTCTTGGTGTTTTCCTGAATATTGAACAATTGAAACATAGGTTTTTCATTAAGAATTATTCTTTTGTTAATGCCCAGGGAGTCTTTTTTATATATGTTTGGCTGTTTCATAAGTTCTGTCACGTATCATTCTTGTCTGTGTTCTAGTCATTTTCATGATGGTAGGAGGCTAGAAAAGAATTATTGTAAAAATAAAGTTAAACCAATGTATCAACTCCTTTTTTTCTTATTTATTTTAAGACTTTCAAAAGCCACCTAAATACTTTTCTGTTAGCAATTTTTGAGCATGTGAAGATTACACTTTAATTGTTTCACTGTTTATTTCTAAACTCAATGGTTATTTCCTGCAGGAATCCTGCTAACAGGATTCTGTTTGCCTGAAAGAGGCGTCTGGTTTTATCAGCATCTGTCAGAGTAAATCAGAATTTCTTAGGAAATTAGCTCTTTAGTATTAATTTTTGGCAATGTCTGACTGATTGATGAACTATCTTGCCATTTAAAAAAATTACTTACTGAAAGCAAATTCTTACATAAGATTTCTGATTACTAATCCTTCATTGAATCTAGGCTTCAAATAATGACAATAAACACAAGTAACAGCAGTAAACAAGAAA
Organism: Microcambeva ribeirae; assembly: GCA_035222435.1. Lineage (NCBI taxonomy): Eukaryota > Metazoa > Chordata > Actinopteri > Siluriformes > Trichomycteridae > Microcambeva > Microcambeva ribeirae. Next base: position 32,784 of record JAYECN010087020.1, read on the forward strand.
GATACCCCTTTTGACAATTCCGTCTTTTTACTGAAATCTTGCTGCAGGCTCACATTTCCTAGCATTTACCGGCTGAAACAGTCCTTTCGGACTCATTTTTCCTCTGTGAGTAGCAGTCAGTGTAATGTCTGCAACATACTTCTTGAATGAATGCCTTTTAAAATGGATAATTAAATTCATAGCAAATAGATCACTGACCATCACATATCATAAAATTGCAATACTTGTTTTTAGCAGAAGGAATGTTTCCATTTTGACTGAATGATGTCTACATGGTTATTGCTGTTATTGCTGAATGACTTTTTTCTTTCATTCTGCATTATTTCTGCTGGGTGTTTGTAGTATTAGATTTTGTAATTGTGCATTTTATGCCTGGTTACTTTTTCTTTTGTAGAAGAGGGTTTTTTTTTTTTTTTTTTTTTTTTTTTTTAGTCACAGTTGCAAAACAAGCTTCTTAGAACTTTGATGAGAAGTGCCTTTGAAATTGGAGAACTGGAGATCACTTCTAATTCTTCCGTATTACCTACTTTCAAGAACTGTATTGTAATGAATTAGCATCATTATTTGATATCCCATTTTCTTTTTTCTAAAGATAATATAAAACAGTGATCCATTAATTTTTCTTGTTTTCTTTCTTTTTTTTCTTTTTATAAAGGCATTTCAGAGCTCCTTGCTTTTGGCTGTAAGTAAGCATGAAAGATTACATTTGAAAGACTAGTGTCACAATTAAACGGATTATATAGCAGGTCTGCTAATGAGTTGTATAAATAGATATTGGTACAGCACTGAACTATGTAGATCTGACCAACTTAAGCAATAATTTTGGAAGTATTACAGAGTGTAGGAGAACTGAATGCTTAGGAGGTATTCTGTTAAAATTGAGTTACCATTTCTCGTACTATGCAAAGGCTGCTGTGTTTATAATGCCTTCTAAAAAGTTTATCAGCATTATCACATCATTTTTTATCACTATTAGGGTATGTTTAAATGTAATAACAAGATAGGCAAAATAAATTAGCAGTATTGTACATAGTACTTAAAATATATTTGACTTATTTGCAAATAATGATGCAAATTATAGTGTAATTATTTCACATGTTACTTGCTTAGACATCTTTTTTTATTAGAAATTCTAAATCATGTGGATGTTGATTTATTTTTCTACTATAATTTCTTTTAAAATAAGTGACTGTGAATATTTCTGTGGCTTTGAGAAGCAATAATCTATTAAATGTGCAAAAGATTTAGTTTTTACTTTGCATAGTAATTCAAATAGATAAGTGGTATTACATATGTTGTGTTTATTAGAGCTTTAGCTAGTAATCTCCTATGGAAATGTTGCTTTGTAGGGCAGAATTCAGCGAGAGGGCCTGAGATTCCAGAGTGAACTTGTACATTCCTTCAGGGCATTTTTGCAAGGGAGGTTGTTGTGTTTTAAAGGTAGTTGATAAGAGACCTGCACCACCAACCCCAGACCTGCACCACCAACCACCATCATGCATTAGTCTATAGAAGGTATTTGGGTGAACATACTCCTGTACCACTCCGTACCACCATTTATTCAAGTGAAATTTTTGACCATTTGCAGGATACATTATAAATCAGGATGTCACTACCAGACAATCAGATTTGAGCATTCCTTGCATAAAGTAGCTTGCCTCTATCCTTTAGGAATACATCACTTAACTGTGTTTATGTGACAGTGTTGATATGCCTGGTCTGACATGAAAGTTAGGGTAGCATGTTATTTATGTCATCATGAATTCAAAAATAGGTATTGTGCTTTAGATATGCTGAGGTTATCTACTCTGGATAAGTCTCTTACAATAAAATCATATCTTTCAATTATTCTATGGTTATTAATTGAAACAGGATTTATTTTTTTCTTCGGATTTGGTCTTTGCTACTGCCTCAGATTTTTTTTTTCCAGTTTTCCCCATCTCTGAGGTGCTGACAAGAGATTACATGAAACAGAAGTATGTTGAGCCTAATTATGCTCTAGCTCATTGTTTTGGGGACCCATAAAGCTGTTCACTCCCTTTTTATGAGGCAGCAGTCACAATGAGAAACCAAAACCAGTGCATGTTCTCTCTCCTTTGAGACTGGGAATTTCATTAGAAGAGTCTAATAAAGGTTTGATTCAGCTGCATTTACATCTGGGATGAAGGCTTCCTTATCAGGTCTTAATCCTTTGTACGTTAAGCAGGAGGGAATGACAGCCAGCTGGTTTTTGAATAGCCATAGATGTCTGAAAGCTTAATTTCTTTTAGCATTATTTGCTATTCAAGTATTGACTCAAGACAGGCTTTCCTGTATTTCAGAGGACAGACTTTGTATGCTCAGATATTACTAAAAAATCAAACCCAAAGATGATGTAAACAATTTATAATTTTCCCCAATGGCTATTTTTCTAGATACATAGTGTTCATAGTTTTTTTTTCATACGTGCATTATCACCATATTTTTCTCCCATTTTCGTGTGGCAAAGTAATGCTAAATTGCAGTTATTTGACAGAAATGCACTCCGTTGTCTGTTTTAATGTGCTGGCCCTGCTAACCTATGTGTTACTCTGTTTTATCACAGGATGTGAGCGAGGGCAGTTCCGCTGCGGAAATGGTCGCTGTATTCCAGCAGACTGGAGATGCGATGGAGCCAGAGACTGCTCAGATGACACAGATGAAGCTGGTTGTCGTAAGTGAAACAACTGGAGAGCAGCCTTTTTATAATATGAGAAATTCTTAGATCGCAGTGTGCTTTGCTGCTTCTGTGGTATAGTAAGGAAGAGAAAGGGGGAGCAAATTCATGGTTACCTGAGATGAATGGAGAATCTGTTTGAATCATGTCGCTTGAGACCATTGGGTTTTTAGTAGGGCTCAACTTCTAACATTACTTAATTAGCTTTCTGTTCAAAACCTGAGTTTCTAATAATGCTTTTTCTTCTGATGAGTAGTGGATTAGGTCCTAAGTCGGTTTAGAAATGTCTGTCATTACTGCACTGATCCTCAATATTGGAAATATGTACAGTGACAGCCAGCATCACTTAAACTCTAAATTTTATGTCTTTGAGACCACGGACAACATGCTCTACCTACTCTAGGTTGAGTCCTGGGTAGTTATTTAGAGTGGTGCTCTAAACACCACTCTGTGGTGTTATCCTCTGTGCCAGCAGTTTAGACAGCGATGACATTCAGATGGGGTATAATATCTCCTCACAGATTCTCACAATCTGAATGTCAGGACATGCTGAAAATGAAGAAATTCCTTTCCCTGTTTTCAGGAGTCTGCCTGCATTTTACTGTCTGTATTAAGAGTTCTTTGAGGTTTTGTGGGCTGTTTTACCAGTCAGGCTGTTCATTTGTTAGTCTGGATTTTGCCCCTCAGCTGATGTAGAGAGAAAAAGACTAATTTGTATTGATTCTTTTCACACTGCATTGTTTCTTTGCTGTTTGACCCATATAGAAATTGGAGGTCATTCCTCCATCCTGGTAGCTTGTTTTGTTGCTTAACAGTTCAGACAGTCCTGTGAATCAATGCAGTTCTGGATGAAGAATGCCTCAAACTGTAGAGAAATACAGTGGTTTCTTATAACTTGCCATTTCTGCTCAGTTTTGAATTGAAACAGGAAAGAAGGAGCAGGATTTTGACTAACAGTGGGTAAAATACACGTTGACTCTGTGGAAACTTAAAAATTTGGCACTTAGTACATTTGTCATATTTAAGAAATGAAGCTGAGTTGTTTTCATTTTCATAAATGATATCAGTTTGGAGGATGAAGATGAGACTTTCCGTTTCGGTCAGTTAATTGTCGTTTTAAAAGACAGATTTAAGCCATTAAAAACTGTCCCGTGTTTATATTGCAGTATTGTTCTTTGATACTTTAAAAAGGAATCTAAAAGTTGTGCATGAATGTATCCATTTTAGGTGTTTGATTTTTGTCCAGGGCCTTTACGTCTAGTATAATTTTCTACTTTCCAATCTCAAGTCTATAAAGCCCTTTGAATTTCTCCTATGAAAGTTTTGTTTATGTTGACAGCTGTGCTTTAATTTTGTTCTGTGGGCACAGAGTGTTCATACTTACAGCACAGCAGATGCCAAAATCACCATCTCAAGAAAGGAGATCATTTAAGACCACAGTCCTGTCTGCTGGGCTGAGTTGTGCTAGTACTTCTGCTCAGGATTATTAACTAGGGATGGAGCAAGCTGTAATACAGCTAGTTTCAAACGTTTATTTTGGCCCTTCTCTTCTAATGGCTCCTCTGTCCGGAGGCTCACACTGGAGTTGGAATAATAGCTTTCAGGTTGTTCACAACTTCCCTCACTTCTGCTTCATGAATGCATGGAGGAGAATCATGAACTTGTTTTCAAAGACCTTCGTCCTTAGTTCAAAAGCTGTAAATTTTGTGCAAGAGCAATAAGATCCAGGATGAAGTACCTCGGGAGGAGCGAGGGCAATTGAGCAGACTGCTGGGAGCCTAGGGAAGCTGGCTTGACAACGTATATAAAAGAAGAAGAAATCACAGAATCACAGAATGGTTGAGGTTGGAAGGGACCTCTAGAGATCATCTAGTCCACCTCCCCGCTCAAGCAGGGACACCTAGAGCACTTGGCTCAGGGTGGCTTTAAACTGCCTGAATGATACTTCTGGAGGGTTCTTCTCTTTTATTGGCCTCTCTTCTGGGGGAGTCCATCTTCTTCCATGGGAAGGCATAAAACTGAAGATTCATACATAGGACTTCATTAAACTGACATTAGCCTTTGGACATCCTTCTGCCTCCCTGATCTGTCTGTTTCCTTTTTGTCAAATAATTCATGTGATTAGTGGAAGTTAGTCAGTTGACACCAGAACATTATGTCTCCTTTTTGTTGTTTTTGCTTGTTTGCTTTTAGCTTTTTTGAGAGCCCTTTCCCAAATGGCTGTGAAATAACAGTCTTTTCCCTTGTTTACACTAGCACAACCAACATGCGAGGGAAATCAGTTTCAGTGTCATACTGATGGTGAATGTATCCCACAGTCATGGGTTTGTGATGATGAGGAAGACTGTGAAGATGGCTCAGATGAACATCAACAGTGCCGTAAGTATTTAAGACCTTATTTTATACCAGCTTTGTGATGTAAGAGGTCATTCATGCAGCAATGAATTGATAATGTACAGAAACAAGCCTGCTGTAAGTACAGGTTTTACCAGAAGGGTCTCCTTGAGGTGTGATTTCTAGAAATGAAATACTCTGAAATCTGAAATAAATGAAATCTCTGAGTGTGCATCTCCAGATCTTGGAATCAAATTGCTGATGTTTCAGTTAAAAATAGGGAAAAAGATAAAATTACACATTGTGTGTTAGGTTTATGCTTGATATGGAATTTGGTAGTGTGAGAAATGGATACATAATTCTCTGGATATCTAAATATTCTGTCAGCGGCAGGAAAAGATGTTTCATTCACTGCATACTAACATCCATGCTAGTATCTCAGAGTTTAAGAAAACAAACCCAAATAAGATACAGAATCCACAACCCCAAACTATTAACTTATCTTTAGGAAATACTGAAATTTCTAGGAGAAAAAGGAATTATCAAGTAGGTAAAGTAAATACTGATAGAGATTCTTGTATCATCTTCAGTGATGCTATTTGAACTTGTTTTTTAAAACAAGAGTGATTCTTTCTTATGTTCAGATCCCGGTGTGAGATCAAAGTCTAGTCCGTTATCATTTAGATAACTTAATCTTAGTATATCATCCCTATTAGTATTTCAGTTTAGTGTGTTTCACTGTTTATTAATCATGCTTGAATTGCCTTTTTTTAAACTGAAGAACATTAATGTTCTTCAGTTTATATTTTAGAGGAAAGAAGTCATTCAGTAGCTTAACTGCAATAGCCATATTGATAGTAGGATATAAAATATGTTGCTTGATTTTTGAATTTAGTGCGTAAACAGCTTAAGCGCTACATACTGGTTAGGTATGTGCCAAAGTGATGAACAGTAAACTGAGACCATTATGGCACCAAATTACATTCTCTGCTGTGTTATATGAAAGAGGAATAGAAGAACAGTAGTGTTCCAAAGAACCAATTTTGTGCTGCTTCTAATACTAGTGGATACTTTGTGAGAAGGATAGGATTTATTCATTTTCTTTTTTGGTTCTATGTAATTTTTGGTTAATTTCTTCAAGCTGTCTGAATAGCTTGGAGCTACTAAGTAACCCCCATTGATTTGGGGGAAGTTCACATGTTTAAGTTTTGGAAGAACTTCACTCACAGACCAGACATGTGCTTTTAGATCTTGATATTTGTTCCCACTGAAGGTGAAAAAAATGGAACTAAGGTGAATTGCTTTTTGTTCCCAGTGAGCCAGTACATGTCAGCACATTCACTGGTTATGTGTTAACTAAGGAATCTACACACATAAAATGCAAAATGAACAACAGCTCTGAGTTGACTTTTGAACTAGGTCACTGTAACTTACCATAGATCCTCATGTACTCATTAATCATGGAAAGGCTCTTTCAGTAAATATGCAGTGGCATTGTACTACTGCTGCTGTTTCTGAGCCATCTACTGGTATATTTTCTTTTCCTCTAAAGGGATTTTTTTTTTTTTTTTTTTTTTTAATCTCTGTGCTTCGTGATCCTGGTAGAGCTTTCAGTTTTTGAAATTTTTAAGGTTTTTCCTGAGAGCCAGCTGGATAACAGTAGTGGAGTCACACATGCAAAAAGAACAAAATGTGTTTGACTTTATTCTCTTTATTTCTTAGTGAGACTAGTATCCCAGTAGCTGGATTTTGGGAACACTGCTGACAGAAAGAGGAATAGGGAGTCCCTGCAGAGTGGCAGACCACGAGCCAGCATATAGACTGGGCTGCCACTTAGATGTACATGAGCCTGAAAGAAACAATACTGCAGATGACAGAAAAGAGGAAAAGTTAGCATAAATTCACCCTTCAGTTTGTAATTTGCCTAAGAGTCTAAGGCAATTTTAATTATGCACTCAAAATTTCCATGAAATATGTGGAATCAAAATGAAATTATGTATTGACACTCATTGACACTCTTGTCACAAGGAAAGACAAAGAAAAGAAAACAAAATAATTCTTGGCTCTCTTTTAGTTATGAATGTAGAATGTACCTGACTGTCGAGGTTCTGACTTTTTTGAAAAGGAGGGCCTTATCTCCAACCTATCAGTGTTTATTTGGTGGCAGTGTAGATGATTTCTTGTTAATATATAATATGCCTGTGTAGTTGACCATATAACTTAAAGTTAGTGGCAATTTTGTCCCAGCAAGCAAAATAATACAGAAAACATTAAACAGTGAGAACCAGTAATTTGAATCTTTCTGGCATAATAATTACAAGGAGATACTTTTTAACCTAGAGGTCATTTTTTCCCCCAAATCTCTCTGAAATGAAACTTGATTTTGATTGCGAAATTGGTACTCCAATTTTGGTTTTGAATTTAGTGAATTATATGCTAGTGTAAGGGAGAGGATGAAATTTTCCTCATAGAAACTGAGCAATATTTGAGGAAATTACTTTTTGATAAGATTCAGTACTGCTTTTGTTGATGATAAATAGCCTCTGTTCTCCCTGCCTGGAGAATGCAGGGCAATAAGCATGGGCGATAAAGGGCAATTATATACTGAAGGTAAAATCTTAAGAAAAGTTTTTAACAGAGAGCCAGATTCGGGATTCCATATCCTTTGAGCTGAAACTCAATGAGGAGATATGTTCCAAGGAGCTTGCTTAATGTGCTCTAACCATTAATGGTTGTTCAGTCCATGGGTCCAAAGGACATCCCCCAGAATTATTTTTGGATGTTGGATACTCATCATCAATTGCTTCATTCTAAAGATCCACTTCTATTTTGTTATGATCCTTGCTAAAGTTCACGTAGCCAGTGATCCCTGCAGGGAGCAGGGAAGCATTTAGTGACTTTTTGCATTTGAATGTGTATTCTAATGCATGCAGTTTGTGGGAGACTTGACTGGGTCAATTTAGGTCCTATAGTGTCTTGCTGCTCAGTATTCTAGCACCTGATTCTAATAAATCATTCAAGAAATATAAATGCAGTGGTATGTTTATATGCTTTATTTTCACCATACACATTATAAATTCACTGGTAACTGCAGTTTGACGTAATATTAGTAATGATGAAAAGTATAATGCAGTATCAGTCGAAATTGGGTTTAGGTCTTAATAAGCTTACATAAAATTCTGTGTTGCTGAAGGGTGTGTAGTAGGCAGGGATGTGAGAAGATTGGCAGTGTTTGTGGAAGGCTCTCTCTATTTCTCCCTCCCTCTTAAATTCCACCAAGGATGTGGTTGAACAGTGTGGTAAAATTGTCTTTAAGTTTCCTAGTGTTTGATCATATGTGCAGAACCGCGTGACATTATCTGCTGATACTGTATATAGGACCTATGTCGTATGGTTTTCTCAGCCTCTGCAGTGGAGTGAAACAGCTGCCTTGCAGGGCTACAGAGCTATAGGCCCAGGAGAGGTATATTGTCTGTCATCTCCTTGTCAAGCATTCTTTAATCTTCCTGGATGCATCAAGGCACAGGAGGAGAGAGTTCTGTGTTAATGTTTGTGAGAACTGAATAATTAAGAAAAAAGAAGATGAAAAGTAGTTTTCTTGTGTAAAAACAAACCAAAAAAAAATTGGTTGGTGGAGAGCTTCACTGAGTGCCTGTTTTTTGCAGCGGGAAGGACGTGCTCAAGTCAGCAGTTCACGTGTTCAAACGGACAGTGCATCCCGAGTGCATACAGGTGTGATCGAGTGAAGGACTGCACTGATGGAACAGATGAAAGAGACTGCCGTGAGTCTTAGCTCTTAGCGCTAGATCTGGTTTCATTTCATCTCCCATTGGCATTTTAATCAATTTGTAAGATTAAAGGGCTTGTTGACAGACAGAAAAACTGTGGCAGGGCTTGAACGCAAACTGCTGCCATGGGCTCAGGGTTTCTTGTTTGTCTGTATCTCAAAAATATTATATTTTTGGAATATATTATTGGAAAAAAAAACCTACCTTTAAATGATTTAAAGCTTTGGAAGACTCAAAGTTAACTTTGCATAATGTTTTCATGTTCTCTCTGCATACACCTTCCTGAGATCATTGGTAGCTATAACCTGTACAGGAAAGCAGAATTTTACTCAAATCATTTCCGTGAGGACACTTTAACCCTTTCAAACATATTTGTGTTTTAGTCTGCAACTTCCCCTGAAGAGGAGGAGGGGTATTCAGATAAGACTGTATTCAGATAAGACATTTTTATTGTGTCCACAGAACACAAATGGACAGTTAGTGTTTTCACTCCAACTCTCCCAAAGCCAGTGCAGCCTGACTGACTGGAGGCAGTCTGGGTACAGCCTCCCAAAATCCTGCCCTACGTTGAATGCCGATGGGAAGCATTCTTGGCCACAGAATAGAGGCCATATTTTTTTCATGGGTGTTTTTTTTTTTAATACGTAAGTAGAAGCAGTGAGTAACATGTCAGTTCATTGTTGGTATTACAGAGACACTTAGCACATTTTGAGTGATACTTAACGTACAAGCTGATGTTTCAGCTGCTGGAGCCTAGCATGCTTCTCAGAAAGAGACAAACTGGGAAATCTAGGGGAAAAAAAGAGGAGTTGAGGATACTAAGGAATAAATAAAGAAATAAAATGCTGTTAATGGCACTACTTATGGAGGAGAAGGCATACATACATGCTGTGCAAAGGAAGACTAGTATGTTATATGGTCAGCCAACTGCCAGTGCTTTTTATACCTGACTCGCAAGTGGCTAAAAATGAGTGTGTTCTGTAAAATGAAAAGTGATTTAGTATTAAGTGGCACTTTGGAATAAAAAGTTACTGAGACAGGAAGCTTGAAACTTTCCCATGTTATAGACACACAGACAAATCTGAAGTCAACAGCACAAATGCCTAAATGCTAAGATCCAAAGAAACACATGCCATTTTTGGAAGAATATTTTCTGTGGCTTGGCATTTTTCCTCTTGAAATTTAGAGGAAGAAAGGAGACTGGTAGCTTAATTTAGCAAATATCTGACAGTTAAAAAAAGAAAATCCTGATGATCCCTGTTGAAAACAATGCATATCTGTGAATTGAAAGGCGGAGCTTCTCAGCGCCTATGAGTAATCAGTGAGAGTAGTTGCTGAGTAAGTCACGGGACTGGGATAGACAAAGGAAATGATGTGACCATAATCATGCAGCAAATTTATGGCAGACTGGGAATAGGGTCCTAAAGTTAATAGCCAAAATTTTACTCCACTCAAAATTTTACTCAACTAGACTAGAAGCCACAGTGATGTTTGAAAACTGAAGTGCACTTTTAACTTCACTTCTAACATTGACAAATTTTAACAAATTAAAAGGAGGGTCGGGAAAAGAGGCCTAGGGTCTCTAGATACCTTGGCAGTAGTGCTCTTTTGCTGTGATGGAAACGCAGATTTTGTTCATGAATCCAGTCCTTGCTGCTTCAACTGGTAGGCCCAGTGGCTGTTTGAAGGCAACATATTTAGCCCCTGGGGGAGGTGCTGCCTCAGAGTCATGGCTCATTCAGCGGCCATTACTCTGATTGTTTAGAAGGTGTGTTCAACGACACAAGAATGACTGTGACTTGGAATATTAAAAGTAGGAGTGCTGGACTAATTTAAAGGAATGAGGTTGTGCTGGAAGACAAGAGAATCGTAAAGATGATAACAGGAAGAAATCTTCAGAAAGGCTGGGGTTTTTTGCAAGGTCTGGAACTTTAAACAGAGAAAATGAATCATTTGGTGATTTTTTTTCTCATAAACTATAAATTAGGAATTAATTTAAGTGTTAGATTTTACTGTTTTGAAGCAGATTCTAACATTCCCCTTAAGCATTCATTTTTCCCACGGTTCCCATCCATTTGTTTCTTTATCTGTAATGTAATAAATGCAGGAGAAATGCCATCTACAGACGACAACATTAAAGAGAAATATCTCTGGCCTTTCCCCTTACCAGATAGATTTATTCTGAAGGGTTTTGTGAGTGAAAGTGGAACATTCAGGAACTGATTAAGAAAAAGTATTTTAAAAATAATTTTTGTTTCACAGAGTATAACAAATATATAAATCTTAAGGAAGACTTCAGTAACATCAAACCTGCTTGCTTATGGCTTCTACTTACTGATCTCTCTGGAAGCAGACTTAACTGGTAAAAAAGAAAAAGTTTCAGTTCTGAATAAGTTAACGTTATTTAAAAAAAAAAATGTCAAATGCAGACTGTCACTAACATGAAGTAACTTGGCAATTAAGCATGTAATAAAATAGAACCAGGAGACTGGAAGCCTTAGTCCATTTTATTCCTAATGGGATTAACAGCAAGAGAAAACTAGCCATGCAGAGGCTAAGATAAACATCAGAACAGTGTTTCAGCTATGGGTCATGTAATTAGTGTATTGAAGCTTTTTCTTATTTTGTAAAATTAATGTAGTTTCTGTTTTCATTAAGTATGTATGTCAGGCTGTTTTCCCAACTTTCTTCAAAGTCAGGAGCTATTTATATTTTAACATTTCCATTTAGAAACTTAGGAAATGAAGTATGAAATGACAGGCTATTGGGGCAAGCAACCAATGTCACTTTTTCTGTATAATATACTTACTGTTTTTAATTAAAGGTAGGACAGAACTGTAAATACCTGAAGTCTCTGAGACTTCATAAGAGGATCTAGTTTCTGTAAGTTTTAGGAACTCCCTTTCTAGTTAAGATCAATTTTTATGGTCAACTTTTATAAAGATCAATAAAATACACAACTGAGCTGCAAGTAAAGAAAGCAAGTTATTACTGCTTGTGCTCCTTTAGTATTATTTCATTTTCTATCCTGTTGTAGATTGTTTGGGATGTGAATCTTTTTGGACTGGGGTAGAACATATTATTGCTCTCTTTTCTTGCAAGGTTTTGAAGCATTTATCCAGATTTTATCTCCTCCTGCTAGAGGAGATGGGTTACTGCTGGATAAATGCGTTAATTTTCTGGAGCAGGATGGGAAGTTTTGTATTCCTTTTTTTTTTTTTTTCCTCCTTTAAATCCAGATATATTTTTAACAATGGATATATGTGGCCTAAAAATCATTACACTCTACAGTCTAATATTTGTACTAATATGAAAGGTTTCCTTATGCAGGCTACCCAACATGTGATCAGTTATCTTGTGCAAATGGAGCATGTTTTAATGCAAGCCAGCGATGTGACAGCAAAGTGGATTGCAGAGATTCTTCTGACGAAGCCAACTGCAGTAAGTACCACTCAGGGAGTGATTCCAAATATGCTTTATAGATTCTCTTTTCAAGGTAAACCTAGCTTTTTAACAAATTCTCTCTGTACTCAATTCTCTTTCAGCACACGGATGTGCCAGTACGCAGTTTCAGTGTGCTAATGGAGAATGTATCCCCCGAGCCTTTATCTGTGACCATGACGACGACTGTGGAGACAGGAGTGATGAAATATCTTGCAGTATGATGGCTTTGTTTAGCTTCTTTATTTTACTAAGAACTAGTTCAAGTGTACACCAGATAGCGAAAAAAGTAGATTGCCTCGTTAGACAGCCATTGAATTCTAGACCATAGTAGTTCTACATGGAAAGATGAAATTATCACTGCTGCTTTGACAGATGTTTTCCAAGTCAGATTGGCTGCCAAGTGCCTTGATGTTTGGTTGCTGTTTTAGAATGCTGGATACAGTAACAGTTTGCTTTCTGACACAGAAAGAAAAACAGGCAGTTTGCCACCAACATAACTTTTCCCCTCAGAGTATTCCTCTTTTATCTCTGCAGCTTTGCTTGGCTCTTGGAGGATCCAGAAATGTCTCTAAACCCCTAAGTCAGGGAATGCCTCCTAATGATACAGGGTCCTGACATCAATGCTCATTGTTATATGCCCTTTACTGGTTCTCTGTAGTACAAATATCTTTACCTTGAGTACCTCTCATTATGCTCACCTTCTTGAACTTTCGTAATAAGGTGCCCTGCATTTGGTTCTGCAATTAATAGAAAAATGTAGCATTTCTTTTCATTTCTGTAAAGAACCACAGTACTCTAAAATAAATTTCCTACTTAAAAGCAGAGCAGAACAGCAATGTTAATAGTACATATTAAATTTGAAATTGGCCCTCTTTTTTTTTGGAAGTTTTTAGTAGTCATTTGTAAATTACTATTAATCTTTCAGGCATGTATTACCATTTCAAGTGTTTTTGTCACTTAAAGTTTGTTGATTGACTGGTGTTTCTCTCCTTAGCTTATGCGACTTGCAGAGGCAACTTTTTCACTTGCCCCAGTGGCCGCTGCATTCATCAGAGCTGGATCTGTGATGGGGATGATGACTGTGAAGATAATGAAGATGAAATAGGATGTGGTAGATACTAATCTTAGTTTCTTCTAATGATGGTTTTGTCAGAGAAAGACCTCACTAAGCTAATTTTATGAAATTTGGCAGCTGAAGATGTATCCATTTTCATTTGTGAAGATTTTGGAATTACATCTTCATATATATATGTGTGTGTGTGTGTGTGTGTGTGTATGTGTATATTTAGGCAGTATTCAGTGCTTGTTGTGTATTTGAAATTTATCACTGTGGTACTGAGCAATTAAATTTAGCCTATGTGAGCTTGTTCCTGGTTGACTTGATACCACCACATGAAACACTTAAAAATTCTTTCATTGACTTCTGTAGGTGGATGGAAAGCCAAAATTCTTACTGTGACCATTCTGTCTGTAATAAAATTGGATTTTCTGAAATACTTTGAATAAATAGATTTTACAAACTGTTTAGTTACTTAGTAATGGAATAACTGAACTTCAGGCAAATAATTCAAACTTTACCTTCAGAAAATGGGAATTCTAGGCATTAGGCCTGGTCAGAAATTTTCAGGCATATTATTTTGTAAAAAGGTTATCTAATTTCCATGGAAATTTTCAGTTTTTCTTCTCAAAGAAAACATTTTTTTTCTAATAAAAAAAAATTAGCCAATAAAATAAATTGTTGAATGAAAAGAAGTCATTTTTTTTTGCCAAGATTAGACGTGTGAGAAACAAATTTGAATGAATAGTATGTGTGGTTTTTTGTTTGTTTGTTTTTGTATGTTTTCTTTCACTGGCCTTTTCTGTAATAAGCATTCTCTGCTTTTTCCAGAAATCCTTTGCTAGTGTGTTTTGAAATAATAAAGCCTTTTTTTTTTTATTTCTGGTGCACCAGATAGAAACAATAAAATGGTTTACCTTTAGCCTAAGCAGGAGACATGAAAAGTATTCATGTGTGTACATGACTGTTGATTGCACTACTGTTTGAAGGAAAAAGAAAGATCATGACAAGGAAGAATAGAGGATGTTTCTTGTATAGTCTTTCCCAGCTGTGCGTAGGAACCAGAAATGAAATAATGAAGGATAGAGATGCTCTGGGAAACTTTTGGGGAAGAAAGTCTAGCTATTATGTGAAGCAAACTCATCAGTTCTTCTTGTTTACTTTTTCCACAGATAGTGGCCGCCATGAGTGCTATCCTGGAGAGTGGGCCTGCCCTGGCTCAGGGCACTGCATTCCAATTGGGAAAGTGTGTGATGGGACTGCAGACTGTCCTGCGGGAGAAGATGAAACTAACATCACTGCGGGCAGACACTGCAGTTAGTACTGGAATCAGTAGCATGCAGGGGTGGAATAGTAGATATATCTATCTATATTTCTGTCTTGTCTCCTAAATAACATTGAAAATTTTGAAGTTTCAGTATTTTTATTGGATTGCCTGAGAAAGGCATGTCTGCCCTGAACAGACCATTCCTTTGGAAATCCATACATGAAGTTTCACAAATAAGGATTTTAATTCCTTTTCTTTATCCCCAAATGTATTCAGGAAGACAGGGAAAAGTTATCTCCTTTTAGTTTAAAAATCTGTGTTTTTTCCTTTATATGAGTAAGTAGGAATTGTTGTACAATAGTTAGAACACAAGACTGAATTTGTGTATTCTGGGCCCTGGCCAAGTCATTTGTGTTAGGCTTTCCAAAAATCTCGTTTCAGCTTTGATAGCTCATTTCCCAGTTGACATATACTTTTTTTTTTTTTTTTTTTCTCCAAATCAATAGGCATGCGTAGTTCCTATGAATTTCACTCTTACAAATTTTATTTCCTGCTGAGAATTTGGCCCAGGGTATTTTAAATGTTCAAATTCTATTAAAAGGAATAGTCCTATTAAAAGTATTGAAATTGGAAGAGAGGAAAAAATAATAGGCATTTAAACCTTATCATGGAATAATGCCTCTTACCTCTGCTGAGTGGTATTGTTGTAACAGATGATGTACGTGGTAAAAGAAGTGTTTAAGAAGAAAAAGTGTTGGGAAAAGGAAAATGGATAGGAAGGAGGAGAGGGGCAGCAGCAGGTCTGCAGTCCTATTTGATCACCTCTCACTGAACTGTTCATTAGGCAGTAACACAAGAAAAGGAGGGAGTGGTGAAGAAATAGAGAAGTAAAGAGTAAAGGAGAGTTTCTCCATGGGCAGTGCCCAACCGCTATATTCTAATATAACGGAATAATACAGATATTCATCTTAATACTGTAATTTTTTTTAAATAGTAGGTTTTTTTATATAGTCGTGTTTTGTTTTGTTTTCCACATGAGCAGTAAGTGATGAGGTTATATGCCAATAGATGTAACTCTAAGATGTGTTGTGCACAACTCTTGGGGAACCAGAGAAATATATTGTGCATTGCGGATGACCTCTCTGCAGCTGTTTACATGGCATTCTTACTGGCATTAGTACTTCACAATTGTTTGTATTAGACTGAATCTTATGCTTTACCTGCATTCTCAAAACCTGTGATTAACCTTAATTTTACTTCTCTCCTCCATTTTCTTGCCTTTATGTATGTAAGCACATATGATTTTGTGGAACTTTAGCCATTCCTTAAAGTTTTAAGAAGCCATTCCTTAAATTGTATATTCATTCCAGAAAAGAGCATAACTTTGTAGTTGTTAGTAAGGCAAATGTTCTGCCAGTAAACGATAATATTTCTGAACTTTTTTATTTCATTTTTAGATATATCACACTGTGCTGCCCTGAGCTGCCAGTATCGCTGTCATTCTTCACCATCGGGAGGGATGTGTTACTGCCCTGCAGGATATGTAATAAGTAGCAACGACAGCCGTACTTGTGTTGGTAAGTGAAGTACAGTGATTTCAGATACCCGGTGCCTTCTCGCAGCTCATTGGGAAGCTTTGGATTCTTGGAATGTGACTAAGTTCTAAATGGATGTACAGGCAAATAGGCAAATCAGTCGGGTAAATAGAGTAAATAGGTAAGTAGTCAGCGAAAGAATAAAAGTGGAACATGAGGTTAGCATGGTAAGTTAGAAACAAGTTGCAGAATGTTCATAAAGGTCTTGCTCAGTAAGACCATTAGAGACATGGTGAGAGCAAGATGATTTTTAAAAATATTTACTCTTGAATGACTTCTGTATTCTGAAGTCTGTGTTAAAAGGTCTTTAAGGGCTTAGCTCCAGGGATGTGTTTTGCTATATGTCTGGAAAAGTTAATGATATCAGTGCTCAGTAGTTCTTGAAAGTGGCTATTTATGAAATCTGTAAATAATTGCACATTAAAAGAGTGCTTTATGTTTGTGCCATGAAATGGCTGTGTATCCTATGATGTATCAATGTGTACATTATTTTCATGAAAATGAAGACAGTTCACTAGAATATAAAAGTAAGTGAGGAATTTTGGCACTCCATTTTGATTCTGTAGGTGCTGTAACTTGGATGCACACACCTTTGACAGTAAAAACAATTTATCTCGGTAACTGAAACCGCAGTAACTTCTGCAGCAGGTGCTGCCTCAGAAATACTTACCTCATTTCTTGCATATTTTTTTCAACCCAATGTGTGGTATGTGTGCTCACAATATGTGAGGTGTTCTTTTCTTCTCTGAGAAGTCTCATAGTCTTCTGTCTTTTTGGCTGGCCCAGTGATACATGAACTGCAGTGACACCAGGGACACTCTCAGAGAGGGGAGGGATCAGTGTCCTGGCTCCAAAATTCTTCCAGATTTACTTTATTCTTTCACTCTGATGCAGGAGGGACCCATTTGTTAACCTAATGTAGTTTTAGTAACTTTTCTGTTACTCTCCCTCACTGCCCTGTGAACCCGTTTCTCAGGGTCTGGCTTGAAAATCTGAACCATCGTATTCTGGCCCTGCAGAGACCTAAGGGTGTTTCTGGAGTGAGAGAAGAAGACTTGTCATACTTGTCGTCAAGTAATGGCTCACAGTCTCCAATAGATACTTTCAGATCTTAGTTTAAGTGAATTTTATTGGTGTAAGGTCGAAAGAATTAAGCTATAGTGTTAGCAGAGTGTATTACTTTTCAAAATCATGATCTTTTCAATTTTTATTCTCCTTTTTTTGCTTCTGGCTCGTTGTATATTGTTTTTTAACATATATGGAAGTTGAAAAGCTACTGAGAATAACATATTTTCAGTACCAAAATGTACTATCTGGGAAACTCTTTATTTTCATTTTTGTATCAACAAGTGATTAAAAATAAAAATATTGGTAAGGAGAATATTTGAGATCTCATTTTCTCCTCTTTTGGCTTAACAGTAGAATTGCAAGTGTCCAGCAATGCAATGTAGTACCAATTGTGCTCATAGGTTTTCATGTGAGGGAGTTTAAACTTTTAATGCCAAAACCACATTTTGACATGGTTTAGCAGGTATGGTGTTGAAGGGTTTATGGTCGGACTCAATAATCTTGAAAGTCTTTTTCAACCATAATGATTCTGTGATTCTCTGTTATCTCCTGGGTTGTAAATAAACACAGATGGGATGAGATGCTGTGGTGTTTACATCTGTGTTTTTTTTGTTTTGTTTGTTTTTAAGGATATTAGTTAGGTGTTTTGTAATTTTAGGACTAAAATGTAATGTTCTGCAGAACCCAGGAAATTGCTTACAGAACACATCTCTGAGAGCTTGCTGGGTTTTCCTAGCTGCAGATTCACCTGTGTGTTATTCTGCACGCTCAAGTGAGCTTCTTTGTATCTACTTTGGGCATTTTGGTCTGCAGCCAACTCTTAATTGGAAATCAGACACCTGTGTTAGCATGATACTGACACCAAGCTAATAAACATTGCCTTTTAGCAGGCTTATTAGCTTGAACTCAGTACTGCACTAACATGTAGATATGGCTGTGACTCAAAGTGGGCTTAAATCCAGCCAGGTGTGTTAATATACAAAGCGTACCTGCGTCTGCTGCAGCAAGACATCTGCATAGGCACGTTTTGTGCTGTGAAAAATAGACAGTGACATCCCTTCCCTTCAAATTACTTTTCCTCCTCTCCTTAAAATTTTGTTTTTTTTATTGGGCAGCAGATCCCGATTGTTTTCTTTTCCAGGAAAAAAAAAAAGTTTCTGGAAAAAAGCTACTAAAACCTCCTTTCCTGTTGCCGTGCATTTGCAAACAGATATAAAGGAAGCAGAAAGGACAAATTTGTAGCTTGCCAAGTATGATGGAATATTTTATGCAAAGCATTATTTATAAACATGCCTTACTTGCTTAACAGATTTTGATGACTGCAAAATGTGGGGTGTTTGTGACCAGCTGTGTGAAGATCGTGTGGGACATCACCAGTGCCACTGCGTGGAAGGTTATGTCCTAGAGAATCATCGGCACTGTCGAGCCAACACTTCAGGTCAGTGTGTGGCAGTGCAGGAGTTGCAGGCCTTGGGGTCAAAACAGCATTCAGTTCAGTAGACATCAACAAAGACACTGCATCTGCTGGGGTCTGCAGGCTAATGGAGCTGGCTGCCTCAGCAAGGCTGCCTCTGCTCAAAACCATGGCTTTGGGCTCCAGCCCTGTCCTTACGTTCCCAGTTGCCTCTGAGTTCCTCACTGGAGCCCTCCTTTATAGAGAGGAATTCTTGCTCATGTGGCAGGCAATTTCCTGGCCTGCTGACTGGACTTGTCAAGGAAACCTTTTTAGAACTGTGCCATGCAAGACAGTTTTGCTGAATTGTGAGCTCAGAGACTTGCCTGTGATGGAAACCATGACTTCTAGTTTCCGGAGTGTGAGCCCTGCAAGGACACGTGCCGCGCACAGAGTGTGATTCCTCAGCAGCAGCAGGCACCTGCTCCTGGTTGTTCACCTCCTGCTCTGTTCTGGCAGCAGGTGCTGGGAAGCCTTTCTCTGTGCAGATGTAATAGTCCAACAGGCTTCTGTGTGAAGCAGGTGTTCCTGCCTTCCTGCCCACAAGAACTTGGTGGGAATGGGAGTCCCTGCCTGACATGCATGATTAGCAGTCTTGCTTCTATACAAGGCGTGAACTGCCCAGTTCCCTTCCCCTGCCCTCCTCTTTGAACCATTTCTGCAGAGCAGTCATCATCTTGCAATTTTGGAAGTATGTCCTCCAAAATACAAAATTTTTGGAACTAATGAAATATGCTTGGCTGTATTAGACATACATTGGATATGCCAGCACTAGGAAGGATTGTTCTCTTGAAAACCTCTGTATGAAAAGCTTTCCTTCAAACTGATATGACTTTTGAGCCAGTGGGTTGTTCACAGAGTGTTTATTTTTGTTATCATATTGTTGTGGTGTTCATACCTGCTCTAAATAATTTTCCCTGGCTGGCTTCATTTTTGTTTTATTTTTTATTTTATTTTAATTGGAGAGGTAAATAGAATTTGAACTTCAATATATTCCTGTCAGACATGTGCTGGGTCTATCAGTGGGAACCTATTTGAAAGTGAGTTTTCCTTCCAAGACTTGTTGGAGTCTCTGCTATAGTAAGATACAGTAAAGATCTGATGAGATCAGAGAATGAAGAAGATGGAACAGTGAGGTACATAAAAAGATAAAGAGAATGGTCTGTGCTAGAAGCAAAGAATATCTGAATCTCATAAGGCAGAAAAATCTTATGAAAGATTATACTTTGATTAAAAGGAGATAGAAGGAAAGGAAATAGAAGTGAATGAGAAGTTGTCTGCTGCAGTATAGATGCACAGAGGTTTTCTCAAGTTTTACCCATCAGAGTTTTAAATATATGTTCCTGACTGATTTGCTCCAAGACTGTAAACTAGGCTGACAATCACCATTTACAGTCAGTATTTACAAGAGTGGCCTTTCCAGGGTGAATACTGTGGTGCAGCTTGCAAGACAAATCAAAGCAAGTAAGTACACACGAAAGATGTTGATGGCTTTTAGACTGAGTATCTGCTTAAACCTTTGTGTCAGTACGTAATATGTAAACATTTCAATGGCACTTTACAAAATAGCTTGATTTATAACTTTGTCTTCCTTGCTTTCAGCTGGTGTTGCATCAATTATTTTTTCTAATGGCCGTGATTTATTGATTGGAGATCTTCATGGACGGAGTTTTCGTACTTTGGTACAGTCCCAGAATCGCGGGATTGCTGTTGGAGTGGACTTTCACTTTTACCTGCGCAGAATCTTTTGGACTGATACAGTACAAGATAAGGTAGGTAGAAATTTGAAGAAGAATCTTTTTTTTTTGTGCATATGTGGAAGTAGAGAACAGTCAGGAGCGGAACGTGTTGATAGCCTTTCATTTTAGAGAGCAGATCCTGACTGTATTTTTGTTTTCTAACAAAAAAGGTCCTTGAAATGTTTTATGTTAATGACTGCGTTTTTCAAGCTATACTATTACATGTGACATATTAAACAAAGAATGCTTTTAGATGGGAATGTCTTGAGCAACTTTTAATTTTATTTGAGATGGAGTCCAAAAGACTAATTAAGAGAAATAGTAGACATTCTTTTAAAACTGGACAATTTTTCCTTGGTAATTTTTTGAAACATAATAATTTAAAATGTAAAACTTGTCTGCCTTCCAAGATGATAAAAATCAGATTTCTTCCTTTACTCCAAATGGCACTGTAATTGAGCTTGGGTAACAAATATTGACAGTATTTTGTGTAATGAGCGAATATTTTATTACTTTTTTTTTTTTTTCCTCCAACTTAACCTTTTCTGCAGAATTTCATTGAAACAAAAAGAAGTCCCAGATCAAATGCTGACACTTTAGAAACATCATGTTGGTTGTCATGCAGAGAAAGGGAGAATCCATGGCCTGCTCCTTGCTGGCACCAGAAAGGGATGACTTTGATGTCACTGTCATTATAAAACGAAAACTACTACCTGCACTGCAGAGCTGTGTTGATTCTAGTGGAAAAATTCTGCATGGCTATCAAGTAGGACAGCATTTGTCCACACAGTTTTTGATGTGTTCAGGATTTGGTAGTTTCAGTTTTATTGCGGTAGGTTCCCATTGCACTGACATGGCTGAATTAAGTCAGCATCAAATTAGAACGTTCAAGCGAATGATAATTTATACCATCTCTGTCGAAGATGGAAATAAAAGGAATACAGGTTTTTCAACTGCATACCTAACATGGCTAGGAGTGCCTTTTTATTTGTCCCAAAGTAGCTAAATCAAATTTAATTAATTAAGCTCAATTAATCTAATTCAATCGTAATTAGAACACCTCAATCAAAGCAACAGCAGTAAGAATATTCATATATGTTTATACCTTATACCTTATGATAAGTATATTAAGATTCTTTTTTTTAAAAAAGATGTAAAACAATGTAAATTAAAAAAGAAAAATTTCAAGTTACATCCTGTATCATCCTTATCTCATTTAGTGTGCTTTCTGTTAACTTCATGCCCATAAGCTCTTTTGTTGCAAGGTTCCAAAGAACAGAATAGATGATTAAATGATTTGTTAGATAAATATTCTTCAGGGTCAGGTAAAAATAAAAATTATATGACCATTTAATCTTTCCTTGTATATATTTACTTGTGCTGATCTATCATTTTATTTAAATACATTTTAAACCTCACCTTCTTGTTCCAAAAACTATAACCATTCCTAATTTCTTATATAATGCAATGTTGTAATTAAATGATTATTGCATATTATAAAATTATCACATTTATAGTAATTGATTCATGCTGTTAGCTTCTTTTCAAGATAACAATGCTATTTCTCCTTGAGCACAATGCTTTTAAAATTGTGTGTAAATAAGGGGAAACAAAACAATGATGGTTGTTCTTTCTGTTAAGAAAGAGAGCTTTTCTTTTCTTTCTTCAATTTGCAAAGTAATTTTTTCTTGCAGGTTGCCCTGCATTGCTGGTGTGGTAAGAGCTCCCCCTCTTGTTTCTGACTGCTGGTCAGTGCTTTGCTAAAACATATACATTTGTTTTTAAATTAATGAAAATGCTGTTTTTGCAAGGTTCTAGAAAAGCAGGGTACCTTTCTTTTCCTTTCTTTTTTTCTGAGCTCCCCAAGTTCCTTGCATTTGTTTCCAAATTTTTGCAGAAAGTCAAGCTAGGGAGTAATTTAGTGCATAACCTAGTTGTATCTAAATGCCAATTGTGGACCTGTGCTTAGAGGGATGAGAAAGGACAGGTGCCACATGACTTGTTTGATTAGCAAAACAGCTTGTGAGTAGTGTCAATATTTGCATTGTTTTCAGGTTTTTTCTGTAAATATTGATGGCTCTGGAATCCAAGAAGTTTTAAATGTTTCAGTGGACACACCTGAAAATCTAGCAGTGGATTGGGTTAACAATAAATTATATGTGGTCGAGACCAGTGTAAACAGAATAGATATGGTTAACTTGGACGGAAGGAACCGTGTCACTCTTATTGCTGAAAATCTTGGAAATCCTAGAGGAATAGCACTTGATCCAACTGTTGGGTAAGTAATTCTGTGAAATAATGGTAAAAGACGTCTGAGATTCCTTTATCCACATGCCAAAGAAAGAGAAGTAAGAAATAGGTCAGGGTGGTCTTTTTGCAATCGAGGGTGAAAAAGTAATTCTTGCTAGATTTGGTCTAAAACAGAAAAGGCAGGCCAGTTCTTTGGCAGGAGGCATTAGGTGTGTTTTCACTGTATGCCAACAGGGACTCAAGCTCTGTTTTGAAAATATGCTGGTTTTAAATGCTGAAACAGTTTGCAAATTCCATGCAAGATGTGCTTGTTCTGTAAAATCTCAAGAAACATAGTGTTGTTTTTTTTTCTGTTTTTGTTTTTTCCTTTATAGCTATTTATTTTTCTCAGACTGGGATAGTCTTTCTGGTGATCCTAAAGTGGAAAGGGCCTTCATGGATGGCACAAACAGGCAGGATTTGATAAAAACAAAATTAGGCTGGCCTGCTGGAATAACACTGGATATTGTATCAAAGAGGCTTTACTGGGTTGACAGCCGGTTTGACTACATTGAGACTGTAACTTATGATGGGCTTCAAAGGTAGGAGAAATATTATTCCATGTTGTTCCTTGCAAGATACTGTTTTTACCATATCCAGTTCAGAGGAAGATTTGTCTAATAAAATGAGATGCATAAAAGACCAAAATTGCAACATAACTTGAAAATAATAAATGTTGATGTATATCGTGTCATACTAGTTTTCTAAAATCCTTAATTCCCCTGTCATATTTTATCCTGTTTTTCCTTGAATTACTTGTTGTTCTTTTTTAAACAAATACGCTATTTTATATAGCCCACCACTATAATTTACACATGCAATAGTGTTCTTAAATATGTGAAGATTATATATAGTCTTCCTGCCACACTTCTTTGCATTCTTTCCTTGAATTTATTTAAATTGTTCATCTTATAAACACCCCGTTGTGCAATGGGTATTAAGTGCTTGGATTTTGGCTCTTTTCCACGCAATTTAAATGTCATTATATATCTTCAATGTTAGAAATAAAGTTACCACTTAACACTATTGTGATGCCAAGAAACTCTGATGCTTTCAATATGAAAGCATTCAAGAAAAGAGTTGTTGCATTTTTATGGGTCTAGTACGTAAAAGTAGCGTTTAGAAGCCTGCCTGTTTTTCTGCATGTGTGATTACAGTCTCTGTTACACAATTGCAAGAGAATAACTGTTCACTCTCTACTCCCCTCTTAACATATTGTCTTGAAAAAGTCCTTTCCTCAGCTGACAAATTTATTGCTAAATGTATTCATTCACTTACAAGAGAACTTTTTTTTTTTAAATAAAAATAATGCTGTTATCTTCAATCTACTCCTTTAATATTTTTCAAGGATGTTTTCAGGGTTTAGTATTACAGGAATGTCAAGTGCTTAGAAAAATCTTTGGCTTTTGGAGATAAAAGCTTAGTTGTTGCAACAACAAAAATCTGTAAGGTAAAAGTGGTGCAAGCGTGCAAGAATCAATGGCATGTTCTGCAAACAATTTTAAAACAGAATTTGTATCCTTTTGTGTCACATCTCCAATGCCTGCAGTACTCAATCATGCTGGAGGCCGTCAGAAAATTCAGCTGCTTTGTAGACCTTACTTCATGATGCCGAGAGAATAATTTTGTAGTGTATTGATATAGTTTGTTTGAGGACTTGCTTTGTCTCTGTGAAATCTGTGTTATAATTTTCATGCAAAAAATATTATTATAATTTCTTGCATAGAAAAGATACAATTTATTATCATTTGTTTTTCCTCAATTTTGCGTGGGTGATTGTTCAGACTTCTGTTGTCTTTGTTTCATATGTCTTTTCTGTTTCTGCAGACAGTTTTTTGTTTGTGCATTTTTAACCCAATGCAACTATAAATTCTTTGCATTCACGACTTCTTGAATATTTCGAATTTTTATAGTTATCTTTGATCTCTTTGGCCTCTCTCTAGTTTTCTCTTACTGAGTTGTTTTTATCTTCTTACATTTTTGATTCCTCTTCTTTATTTGCTGTATACTGTGGAAGTTTCTAACATTTCTGATCTTTCCATTTTCACTACTGTATATATCTTTAGCTTTATCTCTTGCATTAGATTTGGTCTTTTCCATTTGTGCTTTAACTGCTTTTATCTCTGTAGAAGCAGAAGCTAATCGATGAATTAATAATCCTTTATATTTTCCTCTGTCATCAGAATGAAGTTGTTTTCTACATAGTATTTTGTAAATAATTAAAAAAAATCTTTGTAACAGGAGAACAATAGCTCATGGAGGCTCTCTGATTCCTCATCCATATGGAATAACTTTATTTGAACACAGTGTTTATTTCACTGATTGGACCAAAATGGCAGTGGTGAAAGCTAACAAGTTTTCAGAATCTAACCCTCAAGTGATCTACCAGTCTTCACTAAGACCTTATGGAGTGACAGTTTACCATGCTGCCAGGCAGCCATATGGTAAGGCAACAGATTATAAAGAAGGCATAGGAAGTATCTTACCTAGAGTTGGATAAAAACTGTGTGAGACCGTTATGTTCTTGCTAAAGAAATGATAATCATGATGCATATGTGTGTATATATATTATATATACACACACATACAACTGATCTTTATTACACCATACTTTCATGCAGCTCCTGCAGCAAACAAACTGTCAAACACAACATTTAAAAGCAGGCTTACTAAATGTATTGATATTTGAAGGAGCGAGACCTGTGCTAATAAGCAGTTTCAGACTTTTGCTCTTCCCTGCTACAATGAGGGAGTAGTTGGAAAAGGTTAACAGTTGAATGTCTTGTTTGTGAGATATATTTATGAGGTACGTAAGCATGCAAGCAATTTAGCCCAACTATGACCTCAAGTCTATGTGCTGAGGATCCCTGGACCGTGCTGAGCCCCTAAAATGCTTCTTACCTCTGTTGGAACTTCAGTGCTTTCCAGGATTGAACAAGTTCTCTATAATTTCTATGGGATGCACTTCCCACAGGGATCTGTATAATTTATTTTAGATGCTGAAAAAAATACTCAAGAATCAATAAAGTGATGCCATTGAGTTAACAGATGAAGATGTAATCCTTTCCATACTCTTTTCCAGTAAGAAATCCTTGTGGAAGTAATAATGGGGGATGTGAACAAATCTGTGTTCTCAGCCACAAAACAGATAATGAGGGACTAGGTTATCGCTGTAGATGTGTACTGGGCTTTGACCTGCACATGGATGGACGGCACTGTGTTGGTAAGAAGATGCCTTCTTCTTGTTCAAATTAGCATTAGAAAAGTGCTATTTCTAGAACATCTTTACTCTCTTCAATAGTACTGCGGGTTCAATGTGCCAAGAAGTTCATGGTTTTCTTCACAGATCGTGTTGACAGATTTGGATATAGTCATTTCAGCTGTTGTTCATTTCAAGCTTCAATATCTTAAACTCACCACCTACTACGAGCATTTAAAAAAATTAAACATGGAATATGTCTAGACAGTTGTATGATTCCATGAATGCTTGCCAGTGTGCAGGTTTTGCAACATTTTGAACACCTGGTCCCCTGTAAGAATAATATTCAGAATAATTTGGTCTTTCTTCTGTTGAATACCTTTGACCAAAATACCAGGTTGAGTCTTGGAGTTAAGTGCTTCCATCGGCAATCTGCCGTTCCCTGTTGGTGTGAAGAATTGTCACTGATTGAGGATTTACTGTGTGTATCTGCTGACAAATTAAGCTGAATATGCTGTCTCAGCACTTTAAAATTGGGCCATGCAGCTATACTTATTGTCAACTCGATTATGATCTGGTTATATGGGCTCCATAAAGCCCATAAGTTATTTTTGTGTAGGTAATTTGTAAAGCAGTTAACACAGAACAAGATTGCTGCTTCTGCAGGGATAATGTTTTCTGTAAGGGGCATTAGGATCACAATAATAGTGCAAGAGGAAGACATGGCCATATCACCTAATATTCTGAGTTAGACTTTCTTTATCTTCTGATTTGTTTTTTAGGTCCTTGTATATTCATATATATATTTTTTTATTGTCTCCGATTCTTTCTGCTTCCAGGATATTAATGTTGCCAAAGGAAATTAAAGCTTTATGGCTAATGCTCACCTGTCAGATTCTCTAAATATACAAAGAATGTCTGCTTTTTTCTTTTACAGCTGTGCAGCAGTTCCTGCTCTTTTCCTCCCAGCTTGCGGTGCGGGGAATCCCATTCAATCTCTCCACTCAGGAAGATGTGATTATCCCCATAACAGGGAGCCCTTCATACTTTGTTGGAATTGACTTCTGTGCTCAGGATGACACCATATTCTTTTCAGACACAAGTAGAGACATAATTTACAAACAGAAAACAGATGGTTCAGGTGAGAAACATTGTTAAAAAATGTGGAATAACTGTGGTAAGGAGAGTAGAATACATTTTCTAAAAAGCAATAGAAAACTTGACACCCCAAGATAACACAGAAAAAATCAGTAATGTAGGAGGTATGTGACAAATATGTTCCTTCTGCTTGTATTAAGGACACTAGGAAACATGTCTCTTACAAAAGCTTTAAAGTTGCCACCGTCCTTTCTTCCTGAAAACATCTGCAGTGACTGACTTAATGCCGAGGTTTCTGCTGCATCCTTAGGCAAGGCTGGTGCTCTGATTGCTTTGTTTCTGTTTTGTCTTTCCTTTATAGAGGTGCCCAATGATGAGTACTAAGTACACTTACTGAAACTCCTAAAGATTTCTTAGATGCAGATCTTGCATAATAATAAATCTTGCTGTGATTCTGCTGTCCACAGGCTGTTTCTTCTGCTCTTTGGCAAACTTGCTTGAATGTGATTGGGAATTAACTATTTGTTGCACTTCTCCCCACAAGTATTTGCCAGAAACAGTCAGTTCATCCAGACTATTATGCCTTTCAGTAATATGAAACTCAGTTTCTCTTTTTTACATCTGTCTGAAGAACACAATGTTTGTCCCTGTGCTGTGGTATAGAAAAAGAATGTTACAACTGTGGTTTTGAGTCCCGTTCATGGCAGTGGAAATATTGCTATCTAATTTGTAATGATGATCAGCTTTATATTGTGTCAGTGTATAGCCTTCCTCAGCTGGTTTGATGCCATGGGTTAGAGTCATGGTAGACGGCAGCTAGCCTTCACAGTGTAAAGAGCAGGTAGATCTGATTGCTGAGAAAGATGTAACTAATGGACCAAAAGATGTGCTCTCCTTACTGACCTTCGTTCATAAGTGAAAACTGAGTAACAGATGTGTATCTGGTCTTCTCTGACTAGTTTTTATTTTTCTTCTGTTGAGTTTGTGCTCCTGAATCATATACCATCTTCATCAGGAATGCTTTGGCCTTGGACTTTATGTTAAGGTAGCATGGAGGCAGCATTCTTACCACTAGTTTTGTGATCAGAATAATGCGTTCATATTATTTCCTCTCTTCTTAAATATTTACAGTTATTACATGTATGTTGTGAATTCTAGGAAGAGAAATCCTGACGGCTAATAGAGTGGAAAGTGTTGAGGATTTGGCTTTCGACTGGATCTCAAAGAATCTATACTGGACAGACCCTCGATACAGAAGCATTAGCGTGATGAGGCTGGCAGATAGATCTAGACGAGCTATTGTTCAGAATTTAAATAACCCTCGATCAATAGTGGTTCATCCTGTTATTGGGTAAGTTTAACTTTGCTTCTTACTTGAAATGCTTTGAACAATTCTATGGTTTAAGTAAAATAATGAGGTTATATTTATATCCCTCTCTGGATTTATGATGGGATTTGTGTTCCTTTTCAAAATGCCGTCTCTTTTCATTTCTCTTTTGTATGTTCTTTTTTCCCTCCCTCCCTTCCTTCCTCCCTCCCTCTCTCCCTTCCTTCCCTCTATCTCAGAATTTAACACCCAAAGGGCAAAATGATACAGATTCCATGAGAAAAAAGTACCCAGAGAGTTTATCTTTAAAACCACTTTAGTCTGTAGATAAATGGCCAGAAGAACTTTGTATCGTGTGGATTAGGAAGCTGTTCCTTATAGTTAAAAGATAAAGTACCATAACTTTCTATTAATGCAATTTCAGTTCCCAGAATGCTAACTTTGTTTTCTTTATTTTTTTATCTGAATTACTTTTTTTTTTTTTTTTTAAACATATTAGATACTGCTGTCTTTATTTGACACAGACCTTAAAATATATATGAAGCTCAGTTTTGCTTTGATGGGAATATTTAACTTCAATGATGTTTTACTTTAGCATAGCCAACATTTGCCCATACCAAAAGTTTCTTTTCCAGCCTGCTGTAGCTTCCTGTAGGTGGAAGTCAAAAGGATCAAGAGAAAATTCTGTATAAAATTCGTGCTTTTTTTGCAAGTATTACATGGAGGATGCATCATCTTTTTGCTTGGTTCTTCTTCCCTGTCAGTAATTACATTAAATCCATAACAGTTTTAGCACAGATATGGACATATCTAGTCTAAAGGAACAAAGTCCTTCCAAGGATCAGTACAAATGCTGTCTGTTGGTACCACTACTGGTTGAGATGGGAACCAACACAAAATTGTATTTTTTTTTAACGTCTGCAAAAGTGTTGTACAAATAAGAGTGTTGATGTTGCTCATGCATTTGGTCAGTTAAATATATCTTATTATTGGGTTAATGGGTCTTTTGCCATGTGTCTTTGCAGGTATATATTCTGGACAGATTGGTTCCGCCCTGCTAAAATCATGAGAGCCTGGAGTGATGGTTCCCATGCCTTGCCAGTTGTGAATACAACCCTGGGCTGGCCTAATGGCCTAGCCATTGACTGGGGGTAAGAATGATGTGCGGGGAAGGCAGAGAAACTTGTTGACCAAATACATTTCTTGCTTTAAACACTTAGGGATTAAAAAATGAAGCAATTGTGTCAAATTATATACACTGGCACTGCAGTGCTTTCTTGTTGAAGACCTTTTTTTTTTCAGTTTGTTGATAAGCCTGTAAAATTCAGTTCTCAGAAATCTTCTGCATCGTCTCCCCTCACCCCTGGCCAACTAACAGGTTTAAAATTGTTATTTTAGAAAATATTAGTCCTACTTAATTGTCGTAATATATCATTTGAAGAGATTTGTCATCTTTATTATTTTTAGTACTCTAAGGCTGTACTGGGTGGATGCCTTTTTTGATAAAATTGAGCACAGCACCTTTGATGGGCTGGACAGACGAACACTTGATCGTGTCACTCAGATGACTCATCCATTTGGCCTTACTATTTTTGGAGGTAAGTCTGGCATTGAAAAATAGGATCTATTACAGTCCCAGATTTTTTTCATGTCAAGATGTCTGAGTATATGAGACAAAATACCATGGTTTCTCTAATACATCTTTTCTCATTAAAAGTAATCACTATTGAAAGCTTTTGTAATCAGGTATATTTAGTGCTGCTTACTTCTATATGTATTTGATTTTAAATCATTTGAGGCAGATCAATTAACTCTTTTAGTGAACACTGCAAACAGACTGCACTAAGAATCACACTTTCCAGGTTGGGCTGGTTGCACAAATGCACCAGCAAGATACATCACCTTTCTAAAGGTGGATCAGCATTTGAGAATTTTATTAAATGCATGTGGTGTTTATAGTTAGATTTATGTTGCATATAAAGAAGGGTATTGGCATCTAACCCCTTTTGATATGCGAAAATCTCTTCAAAATATTCAAACATTTTCTGGAAAGTTGTCTTAATGATTTTTAGTATTCTCTCAGAAGTTGGGTCTGTTAAATCTCACTATAAATGAAATCTGAGATGACATGTTTTTTCTGAGTCAGATTTGCCTCTGACTGAAAGACTCAGTTCTGCTCTGTCAGTGGTAAAAGCCAATTTATGTTGTCCGTTCTTATTTTTTAGAAAAGTGTTATGAAATATTACTAAATTCACATGAAAAGCCTTTATCTCATCATGTTGGAGCTTTTATATCATATTGCACTGTAACTATTATGTGTTAAATGTCTTTCGAAACAGGTTATGTCTATTTCACTGACTGGAGACTTGGTGGAATAGTTCGAGTGAGAAAGTCTGATGGAGGAGAAATGATTATTATTAGGAGGGGTATTAGTAACATTATGCATGTTAAAGCCTATGATGCTCATTCCCAAATAGGTAAGCTCATTTGTTGCACTCATGAAAATATAAGATGGGGAAAAAGATGTAAAATGACATGAGTAGGTTTCCCCTCTCAATTCTAAAGACAGCTTTACTGAACCATAACTGTAACATGCTGGGGAGGCATCACAGACCCCTGAAATCACTGGTTATGTATTTCAGTATTCCGTGACCACGTGCCATTTTCTGTCTTTGTGTTGCTTTACTTAATAACTTTGTAAATTGCAATTATCATTCCATTGTATTCTGTGTAATTTTATCACTAATTACAACCTTAGATTTCTTAATTTCTGGTAGAAGTTCTAGTTAAACTGAACTACTTATTTTGAAGAATTAATATTAAAATATATAATAATATAATATTAATAAAATAATATTAGTATTAATAAAAACACTAATCTTAAAGTAGACATCACGCATAAAGCTCTATTTTTTTATTCTTTTTACTCAGCTGAACTGTATGTGTAATCATCTGAAATAAGGATTTGCTGTTGTAGTTAATCAAGTAAAACACATAATACACTTGTCAGACAAGTGACCAACCCATCTGCTAAGACTCTACTTTTCTGGTGCCCAGATGTTGGTCAAATTCCCAAGCCCATCTGACACAAAGGACGTTATTTGCTGTAGTCTCCTCTTTTCTAGCCAGATGTCAGAGCTGGACCAGATTTATTAATATGTTGTTGACTTCTTGAAACATTTGTGTTGAAGATTATATAGAGTGGAGGACATGATTATGACTTAGTACTACTGCAGTGACTTTCTTAATATCAGGGGATTCGATCTTATTTTACAGTGTGAGCAAAACGAGAATTTGTTACAGTATTTTTTTGCAAAATGTCCTAAAACAATAAACATTCACTGTGCAATTTTAGTAGTTTTCACGGTCCTACCAGTAATGCATATGTTGATCTGCTCTATCACTTTTAAAGGCTCTAACTATTGTAACAGAGGAACAAACCCCAATGGAGACTGCAGCCATTTCTGCTTTCCCGTACCTAATTTTCAAAGGGTTTGTGGTTGTCCATATGGCATGAAGCTGGCTTCAAATCACTTGACATGCGTTGAAGATCCATCCAATGAGCCACCAACTTTGCAGTGTGGCTCGTACTCGTTTTCCTGTGGCAATGGAAGATGTGTGCCTCGATACTATCAGTGCGATGGTGTTGATGATTGTCACGATAACAGTGATGAACAAAACTGTGGTTCTTCAAGTAAGTAGTCCCTGCAACTTAGAGTTATCACATACTGCTTGAAGTTCAGAAAGCTTGGGCCAGCCTGTTTTCCATGGAATAATCATCCAAATTTTTAGCTTTGCATTTGTGAATAAATTGTGAAGTTTTTATCTCAGAAAATAATTACTCTGAAATTACTTGGACAGCACATAGGAAAATGAGATTCGACACTAGAGTCATAAGGAATGCACAAAAATGCCCATATCTAACTAGTTCCCAAAACTGAATTGTCTGAGTCACAGAAAAGACTCTTCTCATTCTCAGGGGGGAAAAAAAAAAGCCTTCATCCTTTTTCTTTTTTTTTTTTTTTGTAAGTTTTTAAGGTATTGGAATATTATGAGCTTGCCATTTTAATGCATGGGGGTAAAAAGGTATTGAATAAAAATTAGGACATTTAAAAAAATAGTACCGTATTTATTATCTACCTGTCTTCTAAGATTAGAGCTGCATCTTTTATTTCATCTAACATCAGAATAGAAATTCTCTAGTTATTATATTTGCATGCTGCTGAACTATTTGTTGTTTCTTTTTTTTTTTTTTTTTTTTTTTTTTTTTTTTTTTTTTTTTTTTACAGTCAAGTAAGTGAAAAGCACATTGGTTCATTTCCAGGCTTAATTGTAAAATGGCTTTTATGACATAATAGGTGCATATTTCTTCAGAGTTAATTCTCGTTTTAAGTTATGCACAAGAAAATAGGCCATGTTCATAATAATACTGCCACTTAATGCATAAGCCTAATAGAAATAAAGTATAAAATCTATCTTGTGTAAGTCGGTAGTTTTAGAATAACTAGAATTTTTTTTGGAAAATGGCTGTATAGAACAAACGACTATTTGAAGAAATGATTTTTTCATGTTCTTCACATAATTTGAAATGCTTAATATATTTTTTATTGTTGACTGCAATTTAAAAAAGTTATGATGCAGTTCTGTCACATCCTGGTATGACTGACATTTTTTTACTCCAATGTTCTAGACATTGCATAAGTGTTCTGAATAGACTGTCAGGGAAGGCAATTTTGGGAGGTCTTTATAGTAAAGTGTCTTCCTGTGTTTTTTTGTTTGTTTTTTTATTTAGACAATTCTTGTGCCTCATCAGCTTTTACCTGTGCCAATGGACAGTGTATTCCAGGCCGCTGGCACTGTGATAAACACAATGACTGTTTTGATGGCAGTGATGAATTGCACTGTCCTACACAAGGACCCACTTCATGTCCTGTAAACCTCTTCACCTGTGACAATTACCGGTGTATTCCTAGGATCTGGCTGTGCGATACTGATAATGACTGTGGTGATGGGTCAGATGAAAAAAACTGCAGTGAGTATCAGAACTGTCTTTTTAAACATGTATGTATATCTCTATGGGCATAAGAACGATAAATGAAGCTAGGAAGAAAGAACTATACTTAATTTAGAGTAATATTTGTGGTCTGTAAGATGCAGAAAACTCACCTGTTTTGAACAGTCAGAGACAAACAATGCAGAAGAGTCGTTTAAAATAATTCAGGTGCAACTGTGACGGTTGTAATGACAATGCTGCAAAATCTCACATGTTGCAAGTAAATAAAGTCCAGATATTCTAAACATGTGCTCGGTGAGTGATCTCTGTAATGACTAATGGTATAGTTATCTAATCTGGAAGCTTTTACACAGAAGTATCTGTAATTATTTTTCAGTGAAATAAGACAGTAGTTTCTCTGTTTATTTTATTTGTGATTTTTCCTCACTGGATGGAATATTGTAGTTACTTTGCATAGCTTCTTGCCTGCATATGAATAAATAACTACCTTTTACTAAAATTTATGCTTGTAATTTATGTGATTGCCAACTGCTGCATTGCATACTGCAAGTTAGTGACCAAAAAGAAAACCAGAGGAGTTTATTATCATTCCTAACAGCTTTTGCAGGTACCTGTGAACCCGGGCAGTTTCAGTGTCCTGACCATCGCTGTATTGACCCGTTCTATGTTTGTGATGGAGACAAAGACTGTGTAGATGGTGCTGATGAACATGACTGCAGTAAGTATAACTTCATTTGTTGAATATTTCTTTAGTTGTTTCCTTAGATTCACCCACTGAAGTGTCTTTGATCTTGTAAGAGACAGTTGCAATATAGCAAAATACATAATAAATCTGTAAGAAGAACCCTGTGTTTGTGATGCTTATTTACACTTTTGCAGCATAACCTTTGTTCTCTAGGCTGGTTATAGAGAACTAGACCTGTTTCTTATAAGTTTTCTGTGGATTCAAAGATTGTTGCATTTTATGTGTCCTAGGGAAATCACAGTCTTGAGTGGAACTTGAATTCTCTATATCTGGCTTGAGTACTTGTAGAAAAATTAGTTCCAGTCTAGTCCTGTAAGCTAAAGTAAGTAGCTAACATAATGCCTTTTATTTTGTAGTATACAACTGCAGTGCCACACAGTTTAAGTGTGCAAGTGGAGACCAGTGTATCAGTACTTATTATCAGTGTGATGGTGTTTTTGACTGTAATGATCATTCAGATGAGACCAACTGTCGTAAGTATAATTAATACTGAAATAAAAGATTTAGGTATTAGATGAAGCTTCTAAAAATGTCCTTTATCTGTTACTGGAACTGTAGTGATTGTAACCTCAAAGTTAGGTAGTTCTTTTTAGGTAGTTCTTTTTTATCTATAACTGGTCTTATAGAGAGTTCTGCAGAAATTTCAAATATAGTCACGTCCAGCTGAAGAGTAGATTTTTCCAGCAAAAGGTAGACTTTTTTTCTGATTGGAGCTAAAGTTTTCTGTTATTTGACACCTGATTCTCAAGGTTTAAGAGTAAAATTAAGAAGTATATGTAGTTAGAAAAACGAAAACCTTATATCCATGAGTATAAAGTTGGAGCTTTTTCCTTTGAATCATTTCTTTGGCAACACTGGCAGGTGGGAAATGTTATTTCAGTAAATTCCTGCATGTTGTTTTGGATGTGTACCAGGTGTAAACATAATGTGAGCTTACTCAAAATATAAAGTAGGAGTTACTTCTGATTCTGAAATATCATGTAGATGAACTGATTGGCCAGATTTACAAGTGGCACAGTTCTTCATAGTACTGAAAATACTTAAGCAAGAACTGAACTAACCCTTACATTTTTGCGTCTCCATGGAAAACATTTAATGTCATTCTTTCAGCTACAAGACCACCAGGGATGTGCCACCAGAATGAATTCCAGTGTCAGTCAGATGGCAATTGTATTCCTGCGACTTGGGCATGTGATGGCCATCTCGACTGTGCAGACGGATCGGATGAACATCATAGGTGTCCTGCCAGGACCTGTCCTCCATCCCTTTTCCGCTGCGACAATGGCAACTGTGTCTATCGAGCATGGATCTGCGATGGTGATAATGACTGCAGAGATATGAGTGATGAGAGGGATTGTCCGACCCAGCCCTTCCGGTGCCCCAGCTGGCAGTGGCAATGTCCTGGTCACAGTATCTGTGTGAATCTGAGCAAAGTATGTGACAATTCTGCCGATTGTCCTAATGGAGCAGATGAATCTCCACTGTGCAGTAAGTTACTGTTTAAGCACCTATAACAGCTTTCACTGACTTCGATATAGAGGGTTTTATATAGCAGTGCAGGAATCAGCTTTGTGTTCACTTAAATGTAGTAATTCACAAATTCACTTAAATGTAGTATGCTTTAAGTTCAAATTAAATGCGATTCAGTTTTTAATATTTTCTTTTAAATTTCTAACTTCAAGAATCATGGGGAAAAAAAAATCCTAAAAGCTCATGTGTAGCCAAAATTTGTACTTATGTTGATTATGAATTAAGTGTAATTCTTTTCTCTCTTTCCTTCCTTCCTTTTCCTTAATCAATGCACGTTCTCAGATGAACCCCAGCCAGGTATGATTATAAGCAATATTAAATTATTGTCTATTAATATTATTTTTATATTCTTAACTGTACAGTAAATGACTTGTATACTTCTAGATAGTTTTGAAAATGCTGTTATACCTACTCAGCAGACAGCTTTCTGAGATTCCTACCCTTCTGGGCTTCAGCAGTGAATACTCTGATATTATATACCTTTGTGTATGTATGCATGTTTTTTGCATAAAATCATCCCCAGTAGAATCTCGTATTGCATAATTGGTGCTTGTGCAGTCACAATCTAGCAGCAATTTTAGGCTTGTAATGCAGTTGCCAGGTATTAAATTTAGCATGGGAAATTGGGAAATTTTTGTTAAATATATGCTTGTTTCCTTCCCCTTCCCAATTCAGACCAGGAGAGCTGCTCTGACAATAATGCTGGCTGCACTCATGAATGTATTCAAGGGCCCTTTGGAGCTCAGTGTTCTTGTCCTGTTGGATATCAGCTTGCAAATGACTCCAAGACCTGTGAAGATATTAATGAATGTGACCCTCCTGGCTTTTGTAGTCAACATTGTTACAACGAAAGAGGGTCTTTTCGGTGCTATTGTGATGATGGATATATTCTAGAAACCAATGGGAGGACTTGTAAAGCTGCAGGTAAGGAACATAGATACCAAAATCTGAAGAATGGCAACAGTTTCTGCAAAATGTCCAGCATTGCCATTTTCATATTGTGGTCTTTTGAAAGAGCTGGTGCAAAGAGCCATTTACAATTCATGGCAGATGATCTGAGTATTACAAGTGACAACTGAAGGGTTAGTTGGTTACTGTTACTTTCTTGAAACAAAACCTTTAAGTTAACACACCGTGTTTTTAATATTGGAATGATAAAAAAAATAGCATTCTAGAGAAAGCAAATCTGCTTTTTAGAGTTCAGTGCCCACAAAATATATAAATCCCAGCCTACCAGTGGCTTATACCCTCACACATAACTTTATACCCTTACATCTCTCAAAAGCAAACACTGCCAACATTGCTCTGTATCTTTCTCTAGCATGCTGGTAATACATAGAAGCCATAGCAGAGTTGGTTTCCACGGGTTTCCTGTCTTAGGAATATCTTCAGGCTGTGGAAGACTTCTGCATTTTACTTCCAAATAGGTCACCCTCTTGCTAATTTGAAGTTTCTAAGAGCCTACTGTCTTTACAGTTGCTGCTTTACAGATGGTTTACAGTATAAACCTCTGCAGAGAAGTAAAACCTCAGCAGCCTATGTCTATCCTATAATGCCTTCATTTTTCTCCTTGGCCCCCAGACAGTCTGAAGGGGGGAAAAAAAAGGAGAGGGGCTTGTTTGCAAAGGAGGAAGAGCTGGTTTGGGTAGGGTGACTGGTGAGACAAGGAACTCTTGGAGACAGCCGTCCATAGTGTCTTATCTGGATGTCGGAGGCAAAATGGATGAAGTGGTAGGGAAAGGCCCTGGTGCACAGATGTGAGGCTAGAAGGAGAGTCTGGTAGCAAGAGCATGTGATGGGGAAAGAGTGGGGAAAACTCAGGATAGATCCGTAGATCCCAAGGTCAGGATAGAGAGAATGAATATGAACAGAATAATTTGGTCTAGAATTGATTTAAATTTCTGTTTTCAGTGTTTATAGACAATAGCTTTGACACTATAAAGCCATGTTAAATTCCTCAGTGTTACTTTTCTTACAGAACTGCTGGTGAATTGCTGGTTTATTTTTGTTTCTTCTCCTTTGATAGAATCTGGAAATCTTCTTTTGCTAGTGGCAAGCCGTAATCAAATTGTTGTAGACAACATCACTTCTCAGTCACACAGTATTTATTCTCTGATTCGAGATGGGAGGAATATTGTGGCTATTGATTTTGATTCAGTCACAGATCGTATCTTTTGGTCTGATACAACACAAGATAAAATTTGGAGCGCTTATCAAAATGCAACAGACCGAAAAATAGTAAGTTTTCACAGAGTTACTCTTGTCTTTTCATTGTGGAGAGAAAGGGAAGATCCAATATCTGCAGGTAATAAAGGGGAAAAGGCAAATTCCAATGTAGTGAGAAGAGAGGTAACAGAAAGGGAAACAACTCTGTAGATATTAACCCAACATTTCATATAGCTTTCTGAAAAAGAAAATCGTGCTTTAACACCAGACTGTAAATGGATTTTTCCTATAGTAGATGCTTATTTACTTGACAGATTGCAGAAGTTGGTAGGAATGTTGGGTACATCTTTTCTTGACAGTTTGTGTGTGTTGTCCTGCATTCTGTATAACAACTCTGGAAATGATATGGTTCCCTGTTTTCTATAATTACAGGGGACAGGTTAAAAATTTAGTATCAACTAGCTTCTGTCTTTCTCTGTGCCTTCTTTTTTTTCTTTTTTTCTGTATTAAACAGGTGTTTGACAGTGGCGTCACTGTGACTGAAAGTATAGCGGTAGACTGGGTAGGTCGCAATCTTTACTGGACAGACTTTGTTCTGGAAACAATTGAAGTCTCTAAAATGGATGGGAGCCACAGGACTGTGCTGATTAGCGAAAATGTAACAAACCCAAGGGGACTAGTGTTAGATCCCAGAATTGAGTAAGATTTCTTTGTTTTGTTTTGAAAATATAACACATTATATTGTATGTATATTATATTGCAGATAGGTCTGTGGTATAACATTGAGTGATCATAATACAAAATAATTTTAAACGCAGGAAGATCTATCTTAGAATAAGACAAATATTACAATCAAAGTAACATATTACAAATAATGATTATGATGATAAATAAAATAAGTTTGTAAATACATTATCTTAAAAAATATTTTACAGATATATAAGATGTCTTATATCTTAAAAAATACATCTTAAAGATATCTTATATCTTAAAAAATATTTGCTCTCCCAGCTGTCAAAACATTGGATAAATTAATTTCTTCTATTGTTATCATGATAAAATATGCATATTTTATACAGGTTATTTTGTAGCCACAAATCTAAAATAATCATTTATATCATAATAAGATCATTACAACAGCACCTTTCTGCTCTGGACCACAGGAGGCATTAAGTAAATGGGATGTTATGGTTGGAACTGTTCACGTACAAGCCTTTACTTTTCTGTGCCCTCCTGTATCGAGTTAGTGTTCAGCACCTGGAGAATGAGATTCTAATCAGCTTTGGAAAAGAGTGAAAACAAAGTAGATTCTGTTTGCTGTTACCAGTTACAAATGAAAACAGCAATAGAAGTATTTTCAAAAAGTTATAACAGAAGTTGTAATATCCTGCATAGGCATATTGCTGAACCCAGTGATTTCAGTGTCACTGCATTTGTTGAAAGTGTTGTTTTACTATTTGGGTAACAAGGCCTTGTCTGACATTTTTTAATAAGGAGTTAACTTTTTTTTTTTCTGACTGGTAACCACAAGCTACTTTTTGCAGTGCTCATGTGATGTTCTGGAGCGATTGGGGCCAAAAGCCTCGAATTGAAAAAGCCAGCATGGATGGCAAAATGCGAACAGTTATTGTTAGTGATAAAATCTACTGGCCTAATGGACTCTCCATCGATTACCCAAATAAGCTGCTGTATTTTGCTGATGCCTACCTTGATTATATCGATTTTTGTGATTACAATGGAAACAATAGACGACAGGTGGTTGCAAGTGATTTGGTAAGACATTAATAAAAAAAGTTTTTTCATATGTCCTTACTGATAGTACTTAACAGCATATTTGCACTCTCATAGACCTCGATGTGTTTATCTTCAAAATATTTCTGTGAAGCAGAAGAAATATTTTAGCTGCATGTTAAACTTAGAAAAAGAAGAATTATATGGCCTACCCATGGTCTCACAGGAGATCTAGGCTTAGTGCTGCAGATCATTCTCAAATGCTTTTTGCATACATGAGTTGCAAAGAATGCCCTAGACACTGCTGCTAAAGGTAGTGCATTTGCTGCAGTTAAACACACTCCAGCATGCTGGAGGGACATCCCCCCCATCCTGTTCCGTGAGTGATAAGTGCAGCCGCTCTCAACAGCAGTAAGGGCTTCATGTTTCCCCGGCTCGCTACGTCTTGGGCACTTCATGAGGACTATCTGTCGTACAAAGTGCTGCTGTTATTTGGCAAGACTGTGTGTATCAGTGCCATAATTCAGAGCCTAGCTTATACACGCAAGCTAGTATGAAGGACTGCATGTACATTCTAAACAGTTAAACTTCAGGGCTTGTTTGGTTTTGGCCAGACAGCTGGTGAATATTCAAATCTTTCTTGCTCCACTCCTAATTTTAGGTAAACAACTTCATTAAACAGTCTGGAAAATTACACGGGAGCTTATCAAAGATGCAAAGTCCGACACGTCCATAACTTCCAG
Organism: Microcambeva ribeirae; assembly: GCA_035222435.1. Classification (NCBI taxonomy): domain Eukaryota; kingdom Metazoa; phylum Chordata; class Actinopteri; order Siluriformes; family Trichomycteridae; genus Microcambeva; species Microcambeva ribeirae. Next base: position 73,066 of record JAYECN010087020.1, read on the forward strand.
TAGGCATTTCCTCTTGTGCCACTGAAAATCTACAATCATGTCTTTATCTGTTGGTTCCCTGTGTTTCCACCCTGCAGTTTGATTGCTTAATTAATTCCTTATGCTGTTTTTTAGAGTCTGTATAGTATTTTAATTATATTTTACTCATTTTTTTTCAGGCAATATATCAAAGATATCTTTTCAGACACAACTGCTTTTTTTTTTTTTTTTTTTTTTTTATGCTCATCTCTGTTGTTATTTCAGTGGAACCTTTAGATGATAGCAATCTGTAGAACTAAAATAATAAACATCTTTACCTTTTAGATATTGCAGCATCCTCATGCTCTCACTGTTTTTGAAGATTTTGTGTACTGGAGTGACCGGTACACTAATCGGGTAATTCGAGCCAATAAATGGCATGGAGGAAACCAAACAGTTATGATTTATAACATTCACCAGCCCCTGGGACTTGTGGCAGTTCATCCTGTAAAGCAACCGTATGGTAAGTTCAATAAAAGAACTTTGCTAATTACAAAAACAAAACCACACAGTATTCACAAGCCAAAGTCCTACTGGATTCTGTCATGTCAACAAATGCACTGTTTTGAAATGAGCAGATAAAACTTATACTGTTGATTTGTAACTGAGGATCATTTCAGCCTGTCCAGACTGCTGAATAACCTGCTGTTTAGGGAAAGAAACCTAGGCATCATATGAGCATGATAAATAGACAAAAGGAGTAACAGAGAAGCGGTACGTGCAGTTCTTCTCCTCTTTGTTTTGAATATTTCTTTTAAGAAAAAAAATACTTTTGGAATGCCTTTGCATGTGTAAAGGCTATATCGGACTTAGTTCCTTGTGTATTAATTAATTATATCATGCTTCATCATCTTGCTTTGCAAACACTTCAACATTATTTCACTTAATGAAATAATAGTAAACGAAAGCCCTTCATTACATTTAAGATCCCCTCTGAGATCATATTCAAGTGGTTTCTTACATGTATGTGGCTGTCAAGGAAATCAGTTTTTCCTTCTATCAGGTAGTCATCTTCCAAATCAGAATTGCTGTCAGGCAGACTTGAAGTGTAGAAAATACGTTGACACACACACTGCCTTTCATTGTTCCTTCAATATTTCTTGTGTATTGGCTGTTTTTAATCAGTAAGTCTTACGATGACTTTTTTCTTTTCTTCTGTTTTTTTTTTTTTTTTTTTTTTTTCTCCTTCCTGTAAACTTTCTCATAGAGGTGGGCTCTATAGTATGAGCAAGTTCAGTGCTGTATGTCTGTGCACTATTCTGGAACACAACTTACCTGTATCGTATTCTGAGATCAAACCCCTTGGCACTGTCATTGGAAATTGTTCGGTAACTAAAGAGTACCATTAATTTCCACATCATAATTGTGGCTAAAGAGGTTTTATTTTACATCTCACGGTAGTAAACCATTCTACCACTGGTGGGAAAAAGGATTTACTGTTTTCATTGTATTAAATCAGTAAGTTTCCTGATTTTTCCTTTAGATCTGTTCTGTTGTACTGTATATCACCAGAGCAGAAAACACTTGCAAAATACCAAAAAATGCTAAAGTTTAATGGTGGAAATTCCAAATACAATGTTAAAACTTTCCTGTTTTTTTTTTTTTTTTTTTTTTTTTTTTGTAAATCCATTAGTGTTTAGTGTTTTTAGATTCAATATAATGATGAGATAAATTATTCTGTGATAATTTGAGTTTATACCGCTGGTTTACTGCCATCTTTTAGCCATCAATTTATTTTCAGTGCTCATTAGCTTTTATATTAGGCACAATTGTAATGTTTCCTGGAACGTATTAGCTTCTTAGAGTAATGCCTGTTCCAATTGCTAAGGCTATACTTAAAATATGATTTTATTTTTGTATGAAGACGACTTAATGTGAAAAATCCTCTGTAGCAGCTGATTTGTGGAATCTAGATGCTTAAATTTTGATGTGTGGTGTGGTCCCATTTACCGTTTACAAACTTAGATTGAAGTTTTCAAAGTGACTCAAAGAAATACTCATTAAAGTTTCTAAATCTTTGAATGAGATGTGTGCAACTATGTTATCCATTTAGTTTTCTCTGGAAGCTTCAATGAATAATTTAAATTCCCCCATCTAGAAAGGTTAGAATGCTCAGGTACTGAGAATACTTCAGCATCCTGGTACAGTTGACAAAGGTTTGAAAACTAATTTGAAAGACTTTATATAATAAAAACGAAAGAGCAATTGGATATTATTGTTGTTTTTTACAGGTAAGTTTTATCATGTTGTAAGTATATTGATATGCTTGTGTTTCTTAGAAATATTTTATTTTTTAAGTTTAAAGAAATACTGATACAGTACTGGGATGGTTTTAACAATACTGGTGACATTGAATGTTCTTCCTAGTCTATCATACTGTTAATTGCCAATATTTTCGTTTTCTTTTCAGATATTAATTCTTGTTCATCATCCCCCTGTAGTCACCTCTGCTTGCTTTCTTCATCTGGACCACTTTTTTTTTCCTGTGCTTGTCCTTCAGGATGGACGCTTTCTCCTGATAACAGAAGTTGCCTAAGAGGTAAGGCAGTAATAATGAGAGATGAAAATGTGACCTGATAGATGGTCAGAGCCATGGCTCTCTCAGGCATAAAGATTACTTCAAAACTCTAGGCAACTGTCCATGAAATCAAAGTCTGGGGCCCTTCCAGGTAGGCTACTTTAGGAAGCATGTCATGGGCTAAAGGTTTGGAGCCAAGTTCTAGAAAGAACTGAAAGCTAGAGATTTACATGCTTCATTTGGGGGAAGAAAAATGAATGAGCTGATTTTTTCTTTCAAGCACTATAAAAAAAGGACTCATTTGGTGGTTTCCCAACACATTCAGTATTTTGCCATTGGAATACATCTCGAAGGAGGTGAGCATTAGTTAAAAATGAAAAATTCCTCTGGCAGATCATTCAGCCTGAAAACTGTTTTCAAGGGTTGCACTTGTAAGAATGTAGTATGTGACCTTGGTCACTGTATCTTTCCCTTTCTTTCCTTGACCACCGTGTTATGTTCCTCTTTTACTAGTCAAACTCCATTTTAAGATTAATTTGTTTTATTGTCTCTAAAACTCCAATTAAAGGGTTTACTGAACCTCACAATTTTGATACTTGGTAACCTTTTGTTTTTTAATTTAAATATTCTATTTCCTCAGTTTTGGCCTTGTGCTTCAGAATAAGTAACATAAGTAGTTCTTCCTTCCTTCCTGGTGTGTTTTCGTGGTATTTAAAGAGAACATCACATTTTATCAATCCATATTTTGCTAGGAAAGAAGCCATGACCCTTTGGTTTTCTCTAATCAGAAGAAATGCTTTGCCACCTTACTACTCTCTTCAGCTTCTCTGAACTAGTGCATTATGGAATTCAGATTAAAATTTCACAACTTAAGCTTTTTTCCCTAATGTAGAAAATATGTTTGCAAATGCAGAAGGTCTAGAAACACACACTTGCAGGCATTACAGGTGTTGCTTGAGTATTGAGCTAACTTTCACGACCGAGTATTTCATGTCAAAAACTGCTATTGAACTTTCTTTGACCTGTCCATGATTTGTAAAAATCATTCAGCCAATTCAGTTTAAAAAAAAAAAAAAAAAAAGTCAAGAAAATCATAAATTGCTGGCAGGCAGTTTGTCACTAGGAATTTGACCAGATTAATTTTGTCAGATTGAACATTCACTATGAATTTTTCTGTCAACTCTACAGAAATGAAATGTGCTTTGGTGTCTGCCTAATGAGGAAGCTTCAGATCACTGAAATTTAAGTAGAAATTATCTCTGGGCTAAGCGAACACTAGTAATCTCTGTTTCTGTCAGAAGATCCTTTTCTTTTAAAACTGTCATAGTTTTAAGGGCCAAATCACTGTCCCTGCCTTCTTGATACTTAGTGGTGTGTTCTTTAAAGAGCCGTATTGTGATCTCCTTTTTCATAGCAGTAAGAGAATTAGAAGTAAACACAAGCTGCAGTGAAATGTACTTTTATTTTCAATCCGCTACAAGGGGTATTCTTTTAGATTTCTATGCTATTTTTTTATGTGCAGACCTATAGGCATCATGATGAACATAATAGGATATGGCAGTGGTGAAGCACATGTACAGATGGACCCAGGTCTATTCTCTGCCACTGAATGAATCAAGCTATAGATCTTACCTTTACTTAGCAGCAAAGATGAGTTAAGTTCCCTCTGTCTAATTAGGTACTACTGTGACCCTTTCTATAAGTTCCATAATTGTTCAATGTAAATTGAATGAGAGAGAAGTAGTAATATTCTCCTGTGAAGCATGAATTTTTGAAACTCTATGGACTTATTCTTTATTGTTGGATGGAATGTAATCATTTAAGATAGTATGTAGAAAATGCCTGCAATTTTTTTTTTTAATATGTGTATGTTGATTGCCTTTGCTTATCAGGGAAGAACATGATAAAGCTTTGCTGATTCTTTTCATGGTAGAAGGTTTTAGTTATTACTAGTGATTATGGAAAAAACAGGCATTTGCCATCTCTCTTTTCCTATTTTCTATAATCCTAATCCTTGCTGTCATTGTTTAGTTTCGTTTGCCAGCACAAAGTTTCAGCAGAAAGCTTAACTTGAGCTGCATGCGTGTGATTGCCCAGTGCTCTCCATTACACAGAGATACTGCTGGCCTCTGCATACTGAAGCAGCATATTAAATATTGATAACCTCATGCTGATGGAAAGCTGTTGATGCTAGGATTGCCCCATTTCTTGCTTTATATAAAACCAAGAATGCTAATATTATAAGGTTGCTTTCGTAGTTATTTTACTTTAAGCTGCTTTTTCATGTTTGTTATAAAGATGGTTATGTAGCATTTCTTCAGATCTCCTGACTTGATTTCCTTTTTTATATGAGTCGAGCATGAGGATATGTGTTTAACTAAAAGCAGTTTGCTATAAAGCTGCATGACAACCAGAAGATAAACCAGCAAAACGTGGTACTAGGATTGTATTTAACAACACTCAGAACATGGACAGCGAATGATGTACTTCTCTTAGCCGCTAAGGACTGGGCCAGCCTTGTTTATTTCCACCTCCTTAGAATACTTGCACGCTCTTTGTGATTGAGCATGGTGCTGATTTTTTAAATATTCTGACTTTTGCAACAACTGAATCTACAGTCCTGATAAGATAAGAAACTGAAACACAAATAGGTGGGTATAAAATATCACCAGGGAAACTTTTCTCCATTCCCTGTCAGCATCAGAGAACAGGCTTCTAAGAAAGATATCACATTCACAGTTTTTTTATCAGATGACACATATTGGAACATAATTCTGAATTATATTACATGTTTTCACAGTTGAACATCCCTTCCTCATTGCTGTAAGAGATAATATAATTTATGGAATTTCTCTAAACCCCGAGGAGAAGACTAATGATGCCATGGTCCCAATAGCAGGAGTTCAAAATGGTGTTGATGTTGACTTTGATGACACAGAACAGATGATTTACTGGGTTGAAAATCCGGTGAGTTAGTGTTTGTGTTTAAAATGTGCACTACAGTAGCACTTTCTACTTTAAAATAATGTTTTTGTTAAAAATATTTTAGCATTCAAGGCAACAATTTTAATATAATTGAAAGCAATGAGAGAATGAAATTTGTGCTCTCCTCCCCACCCAGGGTAGCTTAAAGCAACTTGTTCTCATTTGTAAATAAGTTTTCATATTTTTCAACTGACATACTTCATTAGTGCCATTTCTAGCTCAGCCAGAAAATCACTCATTTTAAAACCTTTTCTGTGTCACTCGTGAGGTTTTACTTGTGCATTACATTAGCATGCTTAGTTTCTATGAGGCATTTAAATAGACCTGTCGAAGCAGATCTTTGTCCCAGAGTGACAACTAGTATTTGGGAATCTATTTCATCTTCTGGGCAGTCGGAAAACCTGTTCTTGCCAGCACTCAGCCAGCAGCCCCAGCTGACCTTTACAAAAGGTTGAAGAGCTCTGTAGGAGGTCACGGGCTCTGTAGCCATTAGCAGAACTGGCAGGTGGAATGGCAGGTGCAGCTACAGGCTGGGTGCAGGAGCGCTTTGTTTTAGCTGGGTCCAGAGCTGCAGCCTGACCAAGGCATGATTGAGCTGTGCCCTGTCTCTAACCCTGACCCCCAGGTCTCAGATTGCCCTTGCTCCCCAACAGACCTGAGGTGCCTGTGTCACAGCCTCTTCTCTAAAGAACTTATTTCACTGGTTTCTGATGGCAGAAGTGTATTGCCTTCTTCTTTTCATTATAGTTCTAGTCCGTTGCCACAAAGACTCTTAACACCCTCTTTTGCCTCCATCTGTTGCATGTTTGGGTTTGTCTATACTTGCATAATTTTTAGCTGTAATTTCACTCCCAGTGTTGGCAATAGTTAAAACTGTTAATATAGGTAAATAGCCATCATCTTGTTCACCTGTTTGATATTTATCTCTGCCCTGAGTGTGCTTCAGAGTCCTACCCATTAAACTTGGAAAACACATCTCAAGTATTTCTGTTAGTTACTATATTCCATAGGCTTCTAATTGTAAACAGAAGCAATGGTCAGGAGACTAAAGAGTAAGTTGTACATTGTGTGTTACTTAGCTTCCTTTCTCAATGGCCGTTTTGAATTCTGCCTTCAGATGTTTCTATTATGTATTATATTGATATAGTGATAAGAAAGCAATGAAAAATGTGCATGGATCAAATCATTACTGGGTGTTGATACGACACTGATTCTGGCTTGTTTCTGTTCTGACCTGGCATGTACAGTCTGTCCTTCCTGAACTGGCCTAGTTTAGTGCACAGCCACTCTCTTCTAGTGGTGTGAATGCTGGGGGCAGGTTTTATCCTATTTTAGATGCCGGGGCTCCCCTCTCTTTCCAGCCAAGTGTCAGAGCAGAACAGAGCTGGGTAGTAGCTGCCAATCTGGGCACCTCCACCATGAACTGAGACTGTCCCAGGACAGGGCCCAGCTGCTCACTCATTAGTGGAAGAGGAAGGAATCGGCGAGAGAGAGAGGCAGATTTCAGCCCTCACTGCAGCTACTTCAGCTCTCACTCTAGTTTGTCTCAGTTTAATGCTTGTTAATATCATGCTTTAATATCTGACACTGTAGCTAATACCATCTAGGTTCCAAGCCACAGATTGTCCCTTCAGGAGTTACCCTTATGAAGAAAACCCAGAGGATAATCCTAGTCTCATTTCTTGGTATTACAGCTTGTTAAAAAATCCGTTCTTAAATGAATATACTTAGAGAGAATACTATTTATTTTCTTATATTAGATTACAAGCGTATTCAAGATGGTTAACTGCAATATCCTGTTCAAAATCCTTTGAAAGTAAAGTGCAATTCACATAATGTAACTATATATGACTTTAAAATGTGGATTTTAATATAACCATTTTTCCCACCAGTCAAATTTATTAGCTTGGTGAACTGTAAAGTTTTTTTCCATCATATAACTTACAATAATGCTTCTATCGTGTTTATGCTTTGTGATTTCACGAATACATTTCTGTATTTCTGTGGATTTTCCTTTAGTTAAGAAAAAGAGTATAGCATAAAATAAATGCATGAACTGTTGGAATAAAACAGTATTTTCTTTCCAAAGTTGCTCTTGTTGCTCTTGACCTTTTTTTCGCTTTCATTATCTTTTTTTTTTTTTTTTTTTTTTTTTTTTTTTTTTTTTTTTTTTTT